>JAAGAY010000141.1:0-102654 GCA_011801015.1 Ardeotis arabs | reverse complement strand
GGGAGGTGGTGGAGTCGCCGTCCCTGGCAGTGTTCAAGAGGCGGCTTGATGAGAAGCTACAAGATATGGTTTAGTAGCTGTGGCAGCAATGGTAGTGGGAAGACGGTTGGACTAGATGATCTTATAGGTCCCATCCAACCATGTGATTCTATGATTCTATGATTCTATAGGTCCAGTTTGAATATTAAATAAGAGTGAGAGGAGACACTGCTAGTATTATCTTCCAATAAAGACAGCAAAGGTCAAAGCAACCTTGTGGGTCAGCTCCCGCTAATTTTAGCAATGGGGACATCCCCTTATTTAGCCTGCATAGTCTTATTTCCTGCCGGATCATCTCCACCTCTGAGGATTCCTACCCATCATTAACAGTAATGTATGATTAATTACCAGCATTTACTAATTAACTTCATGATTAATATTTATTTTACTCATGCCCTATTTCTTCAAGAGGAATAAAAGTTTGATTCTGCTTGGTGTCATTCAACTCCTCTTCAGATCATTGTAGTTATGGACTATAAGCACCATCTCAGTACTGACTGGAACACTTTTTAACTGGAAATGTGAGTGCACATTCATAAAGGGCTGCTGTGACATTGCCATCAGATAACACTGACTGGAACACTATAAATTCACATTTTTATCTGAACCAGCTCACCCTGTGGCTTTTACTCCCCAAGCTTTAAGATCCCCCAAAAGCATTTGGACTTGACTTTATCGGCCCAAGCTTGCTAACTGGAAATATAAGGCTTATAATTTCTCTGCTTGTCACATTCACTTTGTGTCAAATCAGAGCGAACTTGTCATGGGATTTGCTAATTAGATATCTTTTGCCTCTAGGGGAAAGTCATAAAAATGATGGAAATCATCTTGGTTTCCTGTAAGGTTGGTCTGAATGAAGGTTTTGTTTGCTTCTCTGTTTTATTCTCCATTGTTGTGGGAAAGAGTCACCTTTCCATTGTCTATCAAGATGCAACATATGCACAGTCATGAAAAAACTCTTAGAGATTCAGCACTCTCTTTGTTTAGGCAATAATTAGAAGCTCCAAATTCTGCACAGGTTTAATCAGGTTTGCAATACTTATACAGAACCTGGGCTGGTGTGGAGAAAATCTGTAACTGGGCTTGGGTAGAAGTTTGAAGTCTAACTTTCTCCTTGTGAAAGAATGTAATCCAATCAATAAAAGATGCTTCTGAAGTAAGACTTAAGCTTTTTGAACAAAAAAGAAATAGACATTTTTAACTAGTCTAAGAAATTCCACACATATTTTTAAAGTTTTTGATTGACCATAAGACTTTTGCAATAAGATCCATCAGTCTTCTGTGAAGCAGAAGTCAAAAAAAAAAAAAAAAGCTTGTATCTACTAAATAAAATATTATTCATCCCCTTCTGGTTTTGACCTAAAGCCAAATTAAACTCAAAAGTTTCAAGCTGACTTCTCCAAATTTTTTCAT
This sequence comes from Ardeotis arabs, assembly GCA_011801015.1. Classification (NCBI taxonomy): domain Eukaryota; kingdom Metazoa; phylum Chordata; class Aves; order Otidiformes; family Otididae; genus Ardeotis; species Ardeotis arabs. The sequence continues at coordinate 101,202 of JAAGAY010000141.1, read as the reverse complement.
TCAAATTCATTCACTCAAGGGAGGGGAGAAAAGAAGGCTGAGCTCATGAGAACGAGAACCCTGATGGAGCAAGGCCACTTCATCTGCTACATGTGGCATGAGCCCTATTTAGTCTTGGCTCTAGGGGCAGGGTTAACACAAGGGATCATGAGAGCTTCAGCTCCTACTTTACATGGACAACCAGTGGTCCTTGTTTTTAAGGTTCTGGAAGTGTCAGTGTTGTCTATGTAGTTACAACCCACAACAGTGTTCCTTTGTGCAAAGCCTTATTAGTCCTCGTTCCTTTATAATTGCTTTAAAGGTGGGATCATCTTCTCTTTTTTCTCTTTTGTCTTTTTTTTTTTCCAAGAACCCAGGAATGTCATGTAATTAGTTGCAGTTTGGGGCTTTTTTCTGCCCTTACTTGCCCTAACTGGAGCACACCTTAGATCATTTTCTTCATCAGCTTTTAACAGGCTCCTTTTAAATCCAGCCAGTCTCCCTTTCTACTGAGGAATCCCTTCTCCAGTACTTGCTCCAACCACGAGCGTCCCATACGTGCCGATTGCCTCATGCTCTCCCACAGCAAAGCTTTGTATTTTGCAGCCTGTGGCCAATGGCCTTTCAGGTGCTCCGTGACCCAGGGACACAGCATGGCTGCATGTGGCTGCAGAGAGACCACGGTGCGGCACTGCGCCAAGGGATGTGCCACCAACGAGGAGCTTGTGCTCAGAGAAGCTCCAGGTGCTGAGGTGTCCCTTCATTGCAGGTCCCCTCCATTACGCCAGCCCCTCAAATTCCAAGAAGATCATTGCTTAACTGATAGATATACACACCACTCTTAATTATCTCCAAGGGCTAGAGATGGTATTTCAACTAACCTGGCACTTCTGCAGAGATGCTGTGACAGATTCTCCTCTCATTTTCTCCAGTGTAAACCCAAGGTAATTTCTTTTATTTACAGGAGAGCATAACTGGACTTAAAGCAGCATAATAAGCAGCAGGTTATGGCCTTCTACCTTTTTTTTTAAAAGCACGGGCACCAAACAGACTTAATAAGATGTGTATATTAAACTGTCAGATTGTTAGAGTGCTATGCGAGGAAGAAGCACCGGGAGCAATAGATCTAATGGCTTTTTTGAAAGTGCAGATAGAAAAAATCTTGTTATTGTTCACTGCTGAGCGATAACTTACACCTCTAATTTAGCCTCCAAAATTTCTCAAGAGAGAAGAAAATGTGGCTTCTTTGGATGATTCATATCAAACCAATATTTTCCTAGACCTTTGTATTTACCACTAAAGAAGAAAAGAAGAGCACATTTTGGTGAGGCAACCTCTGTGTTTTCAAGTGTGAAGGAATTATTTTGCGAATATTTGTGAAATGAAGAGAGAAAACCTAGAGTGGCTTGTGGTAATTGGTACAAATTTGACTTAGATCATAAATAACAACGATTCCAGGCTTTTGGAATCTGCAATAATAGAAACTGTTCCATAGTGTAAGAAAATAACAATGTGACCTTTCTTTCAATACTCGCTATAAAAATAGTATTTGGATGACAGCTTTTCTTGATAGCTCCGTTTTGGTCACATTCCTTCATGCAAGGGCTTCTGAATTAAATATTCTGGATAAAAACTTGAGTATGTCCCAATAACCACCATCAATTGCAGGGTCATAGTTAATTTATGAACACAAAAACAGAGAGGAAGTGTCATAAGATCCTGTATTGTCATGGTGGACTGTTGTCTTGATAGTGCCTTTTATCATTCATGCTCAGTTTGCTGAATGAAATATATGGACAATCATGCTGTGGACGGTCAGTCCCTGAGGACATTGTAATTCAAAGGCTCAGAGACACTGCCAATTCCATAATAGAATATTAGCTACTTAGGTCAAATGCTTCTGGGTTTGGGGATTTGGGACGTAGCTGAGATAGTCCCTGTTGTCTCATTTAGACTGCTTTTTGAAGGTGCTTCCATGAAGATACCAATAAAAACCATCATTGCACTTGCCTGGGTGAGTTCTTTGCTAACATCAGCACACTTGAAGTCTTATTTATTATTTATTACCATTGTGAAAGTGCCTGGAAGGTCCACTGATAAGGCAAAATATCATTCTATGAAGAACTGTGTGAACTCAGATTAAAAATGACCCCTGCCTGCTTCTGAGTTTTAGAGAAGAAATTTGAAGGATATCAGCTTCTACCCACCTGCATGTCTAGAGATGTTGTTTTGAAGACTGATGTGATCCAGGAGGCACTTCATGAGCCAGTCAATTGTCTTGGCTGTGGGGAAAAAAAATGCTTTTGGAGACAGGAGGCACAGTAAGGGTGCTAGCTGCTTCAGTCCTCTGATTTTACTCCACTGCCACCTTGAAGACATGGGCTGGGGTGAGGAAGCAGAGGGAGACCCAAGGTACCTGGTGCATATGGAGGAGATGATGGAGGCTGCAAGGAAGAAAGGGCAGGTGAGAAGATCCACAGCGTTGGGGGCTGAGTTTACAGTTTTACAAGTGGTGAGGTAGAGTAGGGGATTATCACCAAAGACAGGACATGAGTTTGTGCTTATTAGATGAACTGGAAAGGAGGTACAACAGGACAAGACTGGGATAAGGAACTCTGAAGATGCAATGCTGACCAGCAGGAAAGGGACCAGGAATGTTTCAGGTCTGGTTCTCTGCTACTAAGCAAATTAGTCTGTCTTGAGCTGTCATCTTGTCAATAAAGCTGACATATCCGTAAAGGCTTCTCTTACCTGGTTGAAGTGAGGATTTCTGCTATTGCTGTGTGTGCATCTCAGGCCAGAGTCAAGCCCTGAGTCAACTTCCTGCAGGGATTTTGGAAAGGCAGCCTGGAAAAACAATAAAATTCCACAGCCATTTGGAGCTGGCATGGTGAAAAACCCTTTCCTGTAAGTTTTTACTTGTTTGTAGGCAATTTATGAATACCTCAAGAAATCAAGGAACAAAAAAATTTTAACAAGCCCCAGCTCCCATTGATCTTCCTGGAGTCTTCCTATTATTTTAATTCCCCAAAGTCTTCAAGAGCAAGTCCCAGTAATTTGCTTCTCTAAACGTTCAAATCGAAGGAATATTTTAATGGCAAATATTTGTTCCTCCACTCAGCCACTTTTACTGCTGGTGTTTTTATGTGGAGACCTGCCCCAGGCCACAGACGACTGTCATTAAGACAGCAACAGACCTAGTAATGTTCCTTTAATGTAAGTTTCATGACGGAATTTACCATTTGTATGTCATGCTGATCCAGAAAATCAGCCAGATGCTCAACAGAACTAATCCAGAACCATCTGCCTGCTTCATTTGCTGCATGCATGTTTCTGGTAATGTACACACATAGTGTAAGAGACAGCTTTTGCCCTGAAGAATTTATAATCTAAATAAGCAAGCCAGCCAAACCTTGAGAGGAAGGAAATGTTACTGTATATTTTATATATTATTATATGTTTTGGGAAAGAGAGAAGGAAGATCTCATCCAAAGCTATTACAATACATCCACTGGAGTTGTTGGATAAGGACATAACTAACACACTTACCTTCACAGAGAAATCCTCTGACAGAGTCTGGAGTTGAACTAGACCCAGTGTCAGCCTTAGAGACACTATGGTTATATCCCAAGATAGTGCCTGAACCTGTCACTCCCCTCCTCATCTTGACCTAACTGCCCTCTGCCCTTGGTCTGAGAGTCTTCTCTATAGAACCAGCATCCACAGCTCTGAGCCTTCACAGCCTGCCCAGTACCCCAGAGAAGACCTCTGGAGCACTTAAAACAATGTCTGATGCCTCTTTTTCCCCCTGTACCTAGAGACTGATGGCATACAGCTCATCAAGGTGCACCCAGCGGCTTGCCAACTTTCCAAGGGGCCTTTGAGACACCCGTGCATGGGTGGACATGCCCCAGCTGTGCCTCAGATTCTGCTGGCCACCTTGCATGTGGGAAGGGAGTGGGGTCTTGAAGGTAGCCTCACACCACATTGAACAGGCCAACCATGTTGACTTTGTGTCATCTCTTCAAAAAGGGTCCTCACTTCTCTGTCCCCTCTGACAAGGCTCTGTTTTGTCAAGCCCCAGCTGGAAATTGGAGAGGGGCTGAGTGCCTGAAAGGGTTGGTCCCTCTGAGAAGCCAAGTGTCTTTCAGAGTCTTTTAATAATAATACTTCGCCTTGACATAGCTGTGGAAACATGAGTTGAATGATTTTCCAATGTCATAGGAAAAGGTGAGGATTTATGTGAGGTCTACATCTTATTGTGAATCAGTAGAAAACACCGAAATCAGGTAAAAGAGGGGACATTAATCCCTCTTTTTCATATCAGTTATCTGTATTCAGTGTTAATCCCCTAACCTTCCTCTGTAAGCAAGGAGGAAGGCACAGCTCTGAGTACATAAGCCAGACACGTACATGGGGCTTAACCTCGTTGCAGAAGACTCAGCATCCATGAGCCCAACTGTGCTGCGCTGCCTGCAAGGCATGCACAGACTGAAACTACAGTGCATTGAATTGAATATAAATATGCCAAAAGAAGGGGACACTCTCAGGTGAGGTTTTACAGGATGGCAGAGCTGATCTGAAGGCTAGGAGCAAGAAAGCGGCAAGGAGTCCTCCCCTACCCCAGCCCCGTGTCCACTCCTTCCTCTAGCACCAGCTTTGGCACTTGTCTGAGCTCTCACCAAACTGGCAAAAAACTGTCCTTTTACTCTCTGTGCTGGTTTTCTGCTCTTTTAGTGACTTCCTCCAGCATGTGGGGTCAGACAAAGCCAACATTGGCACAAGGGAAGCAGCAGGAGCACGTAGCTGGAGACAAGAAGTGGAGATGGGATTGCTCCTGCCAGCAGCAGCAAGTTGTTAACTCAGGTGGTCGGTGCTGGAGAACCTCAGCTACAGGGGTGGCTGGTGAGAGAGTGGAAGGTAGACAACTGACTGCAAGAGGGAGTCTGGGCGTGGAAGGACAGGAACTGAGGGCAGGAGAGAGTCAGGGAGTGGAAAGTTTAGTGCAAGGGAAAGAAACAGCCAGGTCAGACTGGATCCAGAGCTGGAAAAATGTGATGAGGCTGACCGAGACTAGGAGAGGAGGTGATGAAGGAGTAAAGTGCAGGAAGGGTGAAGTCTGAGGGTAGGAGGAAGCCTGGAAGGTGATAATACAAAGTGCAAATTGGGTTTGGATGAGGGGGAATGAGGGAGAAGGAGGAGCTCAGGAGGAGGAAGCTGAGACTCTGGGCACAGGCAGAGGAGGGCAGGGGAATCTGAGCATGGGAGGTAGTGTGGGAGGAAATGGGGCTGCACAGGAGCCACTAACACCCAGGAACAAGCACCTACGGTCTTTGTAAAGGGAAGAGTGGAAGACTGGTAACACTTAGAGTCTAACTGTTTCTGTATCCTATCCCACCAGTAAGTGAAGGGGCACAAGGGGCTTTTGTCCAGTAGTTCCCAAAGCATCTGCAGGAAGTCCAGGACAGGGCAGGACATGCAGCTTTCCAGACCCGCCTCACTCTGAGCCCTTCAAATTGCCAGCTGAAAGGACACACTACATGTTTCAGTCTGTGCTATTCATCCTGCCAGTCTCCATCAGTCAGATGGGCAGAATAAGCAACATATTTGTCCCACTGGAAAAAAAAAAATACATCTTGCTCTCTGGTTTTCTTCCTTCAGGGGATCCTACAGCTCTTCTACCATCCCTGGCTGCAAGTGTAGCCATTGAATAACCAACATGAATAGAATAGAATAGAATAGAATAGAATAGAATAGAATAGAATAGAATAGAATAGAATAGAATAGAATAGAATATTTCAGTTGGAAGGGACCTCCAATGATCATCTAGTCCAACTGCCTGACCAATTCAGGACTGAACAAAAGCTAAAGCATCTTATTACAGGCACTGTCCAAATGCCTCTTAAACACTGATAGGCTTGGGGCATCAAGCACCTCTCCAGGAAGCCTGTTCTAGGGTTTGAAGTTTCTTCCTACCTTGCAAAAGATGCACATGAGGAAGAACGATGGAGATTGAATGGTCCTCTCGGGCCTTCATAAGAAGCTGTGTAGTCCACCTTGGTTGAAAAGTTCCCCCTGATTGACTGATACCAAAATACTTACAAGGACCAAGGTGTGGAAATGAGGATGGCATTTCTGTGGAACCAGTTTGTTCTGTAACCTGTAAGAGGGAGACAGACTCTGAGGGCTTTCCGTATATCTGTGAAGATGGGTTAGATGTATTCTCACAATCATTTCTTTTTCCAGTTCTTTCTATAATTTGCAGTGGTTGCAAGCCGGGACACAGCCTTGCTCCAAGTGAGTGATGAATGACTAAAGGATTTAGTGCTTTGGTTCTGGTTAGAAGAGCATCCAACTTTATCCATTGCAGAACTAGATTTATCCAAATGACTGTAAGCTGCAATCCCAGCTGAAGCAGGCTTTGCTGGGGTGACTCCAGTCTTGTCTGGTTTCAGCTAGAATGGAAAAACCCAAAAGAATGGCTTTTTTTTTTTTATTTCCCTACTGGAACTGGTAAAAGACATGGGAAGACATAGGGACTAGCAGAAGTATTGGGAGCTTCACAGCCTAAGTGCAAAACAGAGTGGGAGGAGGGAGAGTGGGAGTCAGTTCTGGCTATCCATCCTTAATCCAAAGCTGCCTGCTCCTTCCCAGGCTATACTTCACTGTCATACACTTGCAAATTCACTCCAGGAATGAAAACAGACTAACTTTAAGCTTGTTCCCAAAGCTGCAAATTTGTCCCTGCTGGGTGTTAATTTAACTGCTTCCAGGGCACCAGGATGTCTACTAGTGTTCGCTTTTCTTTCTTTCTTCTTTTTTTTTTTTCACACATCTGGTGTTGTGAAAACTTCCAAGGCACCACACAGAAGAGTGGTGAACTGACCACTTTTAACCCTTTCTGCAGCATGCCAAGTGTGAACCTGCCTGTCTCTCTCTCTCCAGCATTTTCTCCCTGTAGCAGAGTCCATGGCCCTGGGATCCACCCGTGGGATCCACAAGCTCTAAAGTGGGTCTTGGGAGCATTTCACAGGCTGACAATCGAGCCGTTCTTCAGCTCCATCATCCTCTGTTTTTCCTGTGAACTGGCTAAACAGTAATAACTGGACTTCAAAAATTTCCAGCAGGAAGAAACAGGTTTGGAGCAGGGAGGATTTTTTTCCAAAATACTTCATTTTTCCTTTTGCTTTTATCTAGTGTTGCTGCTTCCCAGCCGGGAGGATGTGCAGTGCAGTAGTTTTGCTCATATTATGGCAAGTGATGGCCTTTTCCTGTTGGTTTTTGATTGTTTCATTTGTTCTTTAATGGCTGCGTTAACTGTTTATCTGCTGCATCGATTGAACCAGAGCAAATTCAGAACAATCTGGGTGACTCATTTCCAGTCATAGCTGTTGTATAGTCCTTTATGTGACTTTCTCCACTTTGCTTGCTTTCAAAAAAGTTGTTTGCATGACCGACTCACTTGTTTCACTAACATATTCCTAGCAACAGCATGCAAACTGGCTTTTTTGTCTTTGGCTAGGGTTTCCTAAAAAAAGCCAAAGGTACTTGAAAACCGGATTCCTGGTTTTTGTGCAACGCCAGCCTTATGGCACAAGGAGGGTGCAAAGCCTTCCTTTGCTGTCTTCCTGTCAACCCTATCATTACTTTTAATCATACAGCTCTCCTTTTGTACTTTCATCCCCACAACTGTCCCTTCTCAGCCCTGGTTCCTCTTCAGCACCCGACTCTGGGAGCATGGAGAAACATCTCACATCCACGTGGGCTGCTGAACACAGCAAGAAAGCAGCAATGTCCATCACACCGATGCAGGAAACCCAAACATGCCACAGTCCCTGATTTTGGCATCTTCTCCATGTAGGGTTTTCACTGCTGAGTTTTATTTTTAAAAGAAGTCAATAAGTCTCCATCCACAAATTACAGGCCTCTGGTAAACATGAAATCAACTTCATGGGCTAAGTACAGCTGCATTGTCAAAATCTTGCTTTGTATTCACAGTGCTATCAAGGGCAGTCTTTTCAGAAGCAGCACTTCTCTGTGGGCCAAGCTCTGAGGCTCCGGGAAGCGTTGGAGCAATCTTCAGAAGAGTTTTCTGTAGCCATATATATACTGCATTAAAAAAAATAAAATCTTCAGATTTTTATTCCTCCTGAAATGCTTTCTGGGGCATTGGACTCACCACCTGAAAATACTAATGAAATTTGGTTTGTGGAGATGTAATCATTCATCTCTCTATTAAGCCCAAGCTTTTTAAAGCTGCAGAGTAGGACTTAGGTGTTCATAGCCAAATTATTTATGCAGATCTAGAGATTGTCAGTCCAAAAACCATATAGCTTTAACATATCCACTTCTGTTTTTCTTCTGGCAAGTTTTCCAACCAGTGCACCTAGTAACCACCTTTGAAATTGGCCATAAGTAAATTTAGGCTGGAAATTAGCAGCACATTCCCAGCAATTGGAGAAATTGTTTGGCTTTCCTGAGGAGAGTGCTGGTGGCCAAAAAGCTAACTGTTTTTAAGATAAAACTTAGAATAAATGTTAGATGACATGTGACAGCAAGGTACTGAGTTTAAAAATGAGATCCCTTTCTACTCCTCTGCTTTCATAGATAAATACAAAATAGTCGTCTGGCTGTCACCTCATGTGGCCCTTTCTTTGAAAGAATAGGGGAAGAGCTGTGTAGGCCACTGCTAAGCTAAGTGCAGTAGATGGCATGGCTGGGGACACCAGCTAGACTTACAGACATTTCATTGTAGCATTCATTTAAATATATGGTCTACTGTTGTTATGAGCTCCGAGGATACTTTCCCTCTCTTCCTCCCAGAGAATCCAAAGCAAATCGAGAGCTAGTCAGTTGGTACAGTAATTGTATGTAAATTTGCACATGAATCATTAATTAAAGTGAAGCTGTGGAAAAAATTAAAAATGCTAAAAGACCTTTGGACATTTATGTGAAGATCACTGCGCTTGATACCAGGGAATATAAAAATGTTTGGACTCTTTGCTCAAATGGGCACAATGTTAATGAATCATTTTAATCACCTTCATTACAGTCTTTCAAACAGAGACTACTATGCAAAATCAAGCCTGACAAAAACAACATACAAAACCCAGAGGCAATTGTAAGGCTGCTAATTAGGTAACTTTGTCTTGATATTTGCATTTGAGCCTATGGATCCGGATAACATAGTACGTTACTCTCAGGGCAAGAAGCAAGCAAATGGCTGCTGCTCCATGTTGCCTCGAACGATGTTTTCAAGGTGTCCCTTGGTCTCTTATATCCCCTGGGGTAAATATTTGGGATAGTCTTTCTGGTGCTTTTCCCAATTTTTTCTTACATCTCTGGTCTTCTTGTGGCAACAAAACAATGCAGGAGCTGGAATTATGCTATAAATTAGTGAACAAAACAGACATAGAATGCTCAGATTTTGTGTTATTTTAGCCACACAAACGCTACAAGCAAAAACTAAACCAAATTAAGTTCATGCACAAATATCAGCAGGAACACTGAGACAGTAGTGATAGCAGAAGTAATGAAATTATGTAATATATTCTAATTGTTTTCTACACACTAATTCATCCCTAAAGCTTCTGTGAAGTGAGTAACTATTAACTGTTCTGTAAAGGTTAAAAATTGAGATGGTAAGATTAACACTTTTTTGTAACACAGCTGGTGAAGTTAAAGCATTAGAAAAACATGTGGTGCGTCTAAATAGGTGTCTTGGTACAAAGGGACTGAGTCCAGGAGAGATGAAGTAGATCAGTACTTGTGAAAACAGGCCATCTATTTAGATGCATAAGTATAGCTTTAATTTTAGTCTCCAAAATAAACTTTGCAGTTTTTATAAATTTTCCAAATTAAATTTTTTTTATGAAGCACTCCCCCATCAAAAATTGAGACAGGAAAAGATTCCTACAAATGTCAATGAGTATTTTCAGGAAACTTCCTTTTAAAGATTTAGAGGTTTCAGCAACCAAATTGGTCAGAATTTCATTTCATTAATATTTAAATATATATAGCTTAAACCAGTTTAAAAATTCAGAGGTTTACATTCCATGCTGAGGGAGCCTGTATGTGTCAATACACATGTGTGATCAAAATGAGCTCATGTACGCTAGAGCAGCATCTTAAGACTTCACAAAATGGCAAATAGATGCAAGGTAAGATCTACACTTTCAAATGTAGATCACAGGAGAAGTTGATTTCACATTAGGACTTCTGAATTTGCATTTTAACTACTTTATATATATATCCATTTACATAGAAGGCAAATATATTTTCTTGCATGACAATGCAGAGGGCAATCCTGTCCTTATTGAAAAAGTGTCATAGTTTAACCCCAGCCAGCAACTAAGTACAACGCAGCTGCTGGCTCACTCTCCCCGCTCCCAGGTAAGATGGGGAAGAGAATTGGAAAGAAAGGAAAACCCATGGCTTGAGTTAAAAGCCATTTACTAGGACAGCAAAGGAAAAGATAATAATGTATCTAAATAATGATAATAATAAAATAGAATCATAGAGTCGTTGAATAGTTTGAGTTGGAAGGGACCTTTAAAGATCATCTAGTCCAATCCCCTGCAAGAAGCAGGGACATCTCCAACCAGATCAGATTGCTCAGAGCCCCGTCCAACCTGGTCTTGAATCTTTCCAGGGATGAGGCATCCACAACTTCTCTGGGCAACCTGTGCCAGTGCTTCACCACCTTCATTGTAAAAAAATTTTAGCATATATCAAGTCTGAATCTGCTTCCTTCTATTTTAAAACCATTACCCATTGTCCCATCACAGCAGGCACTACTAAAAAGTTTCTTCCCATCTTTCTTATAAGCCCCCTTGAGGTACTGGAAGACTGCTATTAGGTCTCCCTGGAGCCTCCTCTTCTCCAGGCTGAACAGCCCCAACTTTCTCAGCCTGTCCTCATAGGAGAGGTGCTCCAGCCCTGTTATCATCCTCATGGCCTCCTCTGGACTCGCTCCAACAGATCCACATCCTTCTTATGTTGGGGGCTCCCGAACTGGATGCAGTACTCCAGGTGGGGTCTCACAAAAGCGGAGTAGAGGGGCAGAATCCCCTCGCTCGACCTGCTGGCCATGCTTCTTTTGATGCAGCCCAGGATATAATCATAACAGAATATTAATGATGCACAATTTCTCACCACCTGATGACCTGATGACCGATACAGCTCATACAGCAGTGATCATAGAACGGAACCAAGAGCGATCTTGGAATGATCCCAAGCAGAGAGTAAACTGCCCACTGGCCGACCACCCTTATATACTGAGCATGACATTTATGGTATGGAATACCTCCTTTGGCCAGTTTGGGTCAACTGTACTGGCTACACCCCTCCCAGCTGCTTGCACCTGCACATTAGCAACATCTGGGAAGCTGGAAAATGTCCTTGGTGTCTTTAGCAACAACTCATAACATCAGTGTATTATCAACATTCTTCACATACCAAATCCCACACTAAATCCAAAACACAGCAGCTACTGGGAAGAAAATTAGCTCCATCCCAGCCAAAACCAGGACAAATGGTAATAAAAATATTATTCATAATTGCTACGTTACATAAACAACAGCAAAAAAAAAAAGGTACAGTCAAATATTTTAAGTTCCAAAACAATGCTCTGAAAGATAAGGAAAAGCAGAGTTTTGTTCCCCGTTCAGACTCAAGTCTTCCTTCTTGTCCATCTGTTCAGAGTGTTACTGAGGTCCTTGGAGAAACACAGCACAAGTCCTGTAGTGAATGGGAAGGAAATTAAGTCTGCACTTACCTGAAATACCAAGTTTGCTCGAAATGGCAAAGTGAACGGTAGGAGTCACTGTGGTGGAAGTGGGGAGCACACACACAGATAGACAGATAGATAGATAGATATGGGATAGCACTACTGTATCTCTAGATGTTTGCATCCCAAACACCACCTGCAATCTGCACATCCATCTCAGGCAACGGATGGAAGGGAAGAAGCAGCTTCCTTATAATTAATCAGACCTTTCAGGCAACGAGAGGTATGAGAGAGGAGATAGAGATCGTGCATGACATGGAGAAGATGAATAGGGAAGAATTAATCACTATTTCTCCTAGCAGGAAATTTGTAGGCACCTAATGAAACTGTCAGGCAGCAAAACAAGCAAGAGGAAGGCATCTTATACCTAATACCAGGGAACACTTTTCATAGGCATCTTTGCTGCACAGCATTGTGGGTACCAACAAGAGGCACATGGAATCAAAGTAGGGATTGGGCAAATTCAGGAGAAATATTTGTCAAGGGCAGTCAAATACCATGATGTAGATGCAAAGTTGCACTCAGAAAATCCCTAAATGGCAGAAGCCAGAAGAAATATTGGAGACAGTTCCATCGTATAGTAGCTCTGTTCCTACACTCCATCTCTGAACATCTCTTGGTGACTCTGACCACTGTAACACAGACTTCTGTCTAGAACCACAGAAATAACTCCATTTGATCATAGCAGAAAAGGTTATTAATACAAAGAATGCCAGAAATGGTGCCTGTCTGGGAGGAATTCAGCTTAGCTGTGTCTTCCCCACTGAAGTTGAGGATCACCTAACCTAGCAGCCCCTCCTTGCAGCAGTATATTTGACAGTTGACTGGTCTCCAGTTGACCTGTCCCATTTTGGCCTGGCAGCCCCAGGGCTTGTGAAAGCTGATCTACTGTTTGCTTTTCAGCTGTGAGAGCAGGCACAGCGATGGGATCGTGAGCCATGCCTCTTGGAAAGGGTTTCTCTAAAGATGGCAGCTCCCCCAGCTTAGCACCCCTCAGCAGTTTCTGCTGGTGTATGTGCTCCTCCTGTTGCTGCCTTCAAGGTGAGTTTAACGACTGCTTTCACAAGGTGACAGGTATGTCCTGAGGAACACAAGCAATGAAAGGGAAATGGTGATTTTCAGCCATTTATAACTGATCCAAACTGGAATGGCATTTCCTGAACAAGCCAAAAGCAATAGTGTCAAGGTACTAGTCTTGCTCACTTCCAAAAGTTCCTTGCAAAAAATGAAGGAAATAAGATTTCTAAACTAATTATTGCAGAATCCCTTTAAAATAGAGTATGTAAAGCCCCCATGGTACTAATGCCTGCTTTTCACGTTACGTTCAAAAGACTTCTGCTGATTACTAGGGTGATCCGTGGAAATAATGACAACAATTCTTGTTTACTCCTCCTTACTATTGAAAGTTTCTGAGTAACAACTTTGAATGATTTTTACTCAGGCTGAGATCCCCTTTATATCATTATGACCAGAGAAAGGAGCCCTTAAGAGAAGAAAAATTCAATTATATATTCAGGCCTTTTTGGTGTAACAGGGACTTTGTGTTAATAAGAATCAGGCTTTAGGTGTTCCCAATGCTCTTTAAAAAAAGAGACAACAATGTGCAAAGTAAACTCCAAGTTATTAATTCGAGAGCAGTGCGAGCAGCAGCAGCAGTAAGGAAACCCGATACATCCATCAATCAGCGCTGTGGAACCCTGTTTGTTTGCACTGGTTAGCGAGTGATGAATAGGTCCTCTGTGTAAAACATTCAGCTACAGTGTGAGAGGGTAATAAATTATGTTTGTTAATTTTATATGCCATACATATAAAAATGGCTAAAAATTGTTAAGACACTGTAATGGTGACAGAAAGGTCTGGTGCTGTAGGAACCTTAACGCAGCGCTTTTTCATCTCCACAAGTGAAGGTCCCTTTGGCATTTCCTGCATTTCAGGGAATATGATATAAAAGTCCTGGAGGAAGAATTTTACCTACTAATTACTCAGGTTCACAGCTGTCTCCCTGGACTATTCTACCTAAACATGATGCTTCTCGCTTACACTCACAATTCCCATTATGTCAGCAGTCAATGGAGAGAGACGGGGGCCTCAGGGAATGAATGACTCTGTCCCCCAGGAGGTGTCCGAGAGAGGTGGTGTCATGTGTGATGGCTGGTGACGATGCCACGGCTCATCCCGCTCTGGAGAGTCGAAGGTGGATGCGGTGGATCTCCTGGCAGGCATGAGCTGGGCTGCAGGGCCGGCCTGTGAGTACAACCAGCAATGTTCTCAAACCATCCCATTCTGGCACAAGTAGAGAAGAAACTGAGACCTGGCCAGCCGACGTAGATTATGTAACCACCTCAGCCTGGTATTTCCCAGGCTGCTTTCAAACTGCAGCTCAGACTGTGCTCAGTGGGCGCAGTTTAAGCCCAAGTTAGACTCTTGCAGTTTGGTTCATCTTTATCCACGTAAGCTCTTTCCACTTTTGTCTATGAGCTTTGACCACTTTGTGCACACACATCCTGCCTTCTGTCCTACAGCTATGCTGTCGTACGACTCCCTTCACGTTTTCACACCCACTTCGGTTGCAGCCAAGGCTCAGTGAATGTGTGTGCAGCCTCCGCCGTGCTCACATAAACTGAAGTTGCTTTTTCAGAAATCTTTCCTCTCTAGATAAGCTGTTGACATTGTCTAGCATGTACTGCGGAAGGGTGCAAAGCCTGCAGTGACACTAAACAGTGCAGACAAAAAGTATGTTTGAGCATTTTTTAAACCATCGTCTCAGAGGAGAAGGCAACCTTGAGAAACTGCTTCGCTTTCCAGAAGCTTGCTTTACGGCTGTATTTATTTCTCAAGTCAGGGCAGCGAGGAAATGAGTCTAACGCATGAGAATGTTGCCATGTTATTAAACGGTGGTGTAAAAGCTGCGCTTAGTTTCATGGGAATGAGGTTCTTTGCCAAAAATGAGATGCCTCAGCTCCCCCCTGGGACTGCATCCTAGTTTGGAAGGAACGGAGGAAGCCACTGCGAGCAGTCGGAGCAGATAGCAGGGAAGATGGTGCATGTGTGGCAGCCTATTTGTAAGGACGAGGGAAAAGCTCGGCACTTGCTGGCTACGTTGCACAGGGTGAGGCCGGCAGATCTGCCTGGTGTCCCTGCCCTTGCACCCCAGCAAATACACCCCCAAACTCCGCTTACTGCTTCCAGGGCTCGGGTGTTCCTCTCCTTTACACCTGGGTGCAAATCCGGGCAATTGCAGGGAAACCTGCTTACGTGCAGGGTGCTGTGCCAGGGCAGGGTCGGACCTCCACGAATGGGCCAGCACAGCAGAGCAAACTGGCCAGTTTCTGCTGGGGAAAATCAGGAAGGCTTCACTGACGGCAGCACCGGGGCTTCATCCCCCAAGCTGTACGGTAAAAATGAATGTAACAATAAGACTAGCTTTGTTTGACTTGTTAAACACAAATCATTTCAACCTCCCTGTCAGCAAAAAGTAATTTTTTTCCTAGCTATTTTTATTTTATCAGAAATGGGGAGAACTCATTAACACTGGTGTTTTGAACTGTAGTTTAATAGAAGGCAGACTAATACAGTTCATTAAAATATGCATGTTTGATGTTTGAGGTAATGTTTGCACAAATCCTCGGGGAGAGGATACTGTAGAGCTAAAATGATGTTTTTCACAGCCAAATGGCATAATCTCATTACCAAAGTTTCATGATCAAGATGAAAGGTACACTTAGTAATTGCAAGGGATAAACATTTTTTCTCCGTAACTGCCCCTATTACTCACGGATAACAGATCCAGTGCAAACTGTTACATTTCCTTCTTTCCTTTTTCTGTCTTCTTTTCTTCACTACCCACTTCGTTTATGATTCACCAGCAGTTTCTATGGACTGAATGTAAGGAACGAGGGAAACTTCTGTTTGCCTATTTCATGGCAAAAGAACATCCGGAAGAGATGCATTTGCTAACATTTAGCCTGGAGACACAGATATTGCTCGGGGGGACACAACATTTTAAAATCTGAAATTCTTTTCCGTGACTTTCCTCCAGCTCCTAGGTTTCCGACAGGCTGCTCAGCACGCTGCTCTTCAACCTCTTCCAGCTGGTGAACCCACATTATTTCAAGGAAATCCGCAGATCCAGTACAGTAAATAGAAACCTTGCTTCTCTTAGTTACCTTTTGACCCCCAGAAGTAATCTGTGGACTCCCAGGCATCTGATCTTACACTGAAAACTATGGATTTAAGAGATCTGAAGGAGAAAGGGTACATCTGCCAGAAAAGCATAGCTCTTCTAAACATTCCTCTGACCACATTATCTTTGGAGAGGAGAAAAAAAATGCTTACCTCGCTTGCAGGGTATGGGAAAAATCCTATTTTGCCCTTAGTTCCATGCTGCTTTAACAGCAGTTGGGGTGGCCTTTGGGCTGTGTTGTTGCAGATAACTGAAATGAAACTGCAGCACAGCCAAAGCGCTGGCCGCTGGTGTGATCTGGTGACATGTTCTGGTGGACATTTTATTGTGCACCTACTGGCAGTTTTGGTTCAGAAAGCAAGATAGATTGCACTGTGTATTTTTTCTTCTGCTGCTTTACAGCTAGGACAGCATATCTGTAACTGAGACCTCTAAATCAGGAACTGACACTGTTCCCATGCCCTAAATGATTATATGATCCTTTAGGACTGAGTGATGTGTTAATCTTTTTTAATTATGCTATACTGTATCTCTTGCATTCAAACATGGTCACAAATAGGGCTTTTTCTGCTCCCATAGATGGAGATGGCAGGCGGCCAGCTGGAGCTGCACCAGGTCCCATTTGCAGCCCAGTGACCATGTGTTTGGGGAAAAATTGAAGAGCTTAGCTTTGTGGAAGACACAAGAAATAAAGATGCTGGAGCAGGATGAGATCTAAGATGATGTTTTGAAAGTTCTGTCTCTTTTGCAATATGATTCCTCATTCATCATGCAAATTTATAATTTTCATGCAATTAAAAAATAATTTTCGTTATGAAAGCGAGTTTGATTAGCTTGTACAGTTGACAGCTAGTAAAGCTGTGTGAAATATTCACACACGCAGAAACTCTTCTCCTAGTGGGAAATTCCGCTTTTTACTGGAGAAAAGGCGTATTGCCCTTATCATAAGCAGGGAGGGAGGATGAGAATTTGTCCTTTGTCATCTCATTGCTGGCAGGAACCCAAGAACTTTACATAGGTGATCCAAACTTGTTAGTGTCATGACATAAAGTCATGACTGAGGAATGTGCCTGGCTGGATCCTCACCGATGCTGCCACAGTAGCCACATACAAGAACATTAAATTAGTGGTAGAAATCACAGTCGCTCCTCGTCTTCACATTCTTGATGCTCCCAGAGTGATATAAATGTGCTACAGGGTAAATAAAGCCCAATCCCATGAAATTCAGATGCATAGTGGTCTGACCCCCAGCTCCCTGGGGGCCAGTGCAGCAATGCCAGCTGCAGGAATGGGTATTTACCACCATCCCTTCTTCTCGCGGGTCACAGTGCTGGCTGAAGCACTGGGGTGGAGACATCTATGCTGACAGACAAGCATTATTATTAGCTTAGTTTGTGTCACTCAGCAGCAGTAAAGCTGCCAGCAGAAGGGCTCCTGTCAGCGTACGGTGCACCTCCACTGGGGCTGTGCCAGCATATCTGCTGTGATGGAAATGTCCCAGTGTGATAAGCCTATGTCTCCTGCTATCCTGAGGGAGCTTTGGAGCATTACTTGGTTGTATCATCCCCTGTGTAAAGTCTCTTTCACACAACAGAGGGATTTGAAGGCATCTTACCATACATCCAAGTCAGCCAAGGTGACTCAGCCCTCAGCATGCATGGCTGCAGCCAATTCTCCAGAAGTGCTTAGCAGCTTCTGAGACCATGCAGTGGAGCTGGCAAACACCTGCCTAGGACCCAGTCCAGCTCAGGACTAAAGGACTCCTCACTGGAGTGATACAGGCAGCTGGGTCATGACAATTCCAGCACCTCACCAGCATCATGGAGATGCCCAAATTCAGCCCTTACAAGTCTCATGAGCTTCTGTGTCATGCCTCCCTCGAGGCAGGCCTCCATTTCAGGGACTGTGGTGACCTCTGCTACATCTCAGGAGAGCCGTGCCTGGCAAAGCTTGGATGGATTTGTGATCCCTCAAGGGCTGTGGGCCAGAGGGTCTGGGGCAGAAACCAAGCCACGAGGAAGTGCTGCTGCTGGGGATGCAACACGCTGTGTGCTCACGATGTGTTTGCCTGCTTCAACAGCCTGGTCAGAAGCCACGCCATGGCCTAGTGAGCTGCCTCCATGGGTTGCTGCTATGAGCCATCTCCATGTGACTCAGGCACATGACCAATACACCAGATGAGTCCTGTGTGACTCAGCTCTGTAGAGCTGTCTAATGATGGAAGGAGTAAGACATGAGAGCTACTGTGTGTGAAAGGTTGCAAAAATGAGAACTCAGCCAGCACATTTTTTTTTATGAAGATGCTTAGGCAAGCAGGAGGTCAGGTTTTCTAGAGCTCTTCACTTGACAGCTGTCTCTCAGATGCATTTAGCTTGACTTTAGCAGTCAGCATGCACCTGCCATATCCACCACTTCCAAAGACATTGGTGCCAAAAGTCAAAAATTGAGGGTTTTGAAAAGCTGATCCAGGGCTGCTGGTGGCTGTCATCCCGGGTTTGATGTTGAGTAGCTACAGTTTGAAAGGGGGGATGAATAAATGCTTCATGGAACTGAGAACTGATGTTGAGGCGTTAGCTACAGACTACTTGCTGCTGCCTAAGCACTCAGCTTAGACCTCACTGAAGTCCCATCAGAGGAGGGTTTGGACTACCGGCTGATTCCTTCAGCTAGAAAAGTTCAGTGATCCCAGCTGAGGGGAATCTTGAAGTTGAAACATAATTCGATTCCAGCCCTTGGCAGCAGGTCTCTATCAAAATCCGATACGGTCACCCCTGGAAGGATACAGCCTAAAAGGCTGTATCCTTTCTAGTTAGATCTGTTGGAAGCATAGGAAGACAGAAGCAGGTAAAATAAAGAAGCAGGAGAATAAAATTAATATCTGTCTTATCTAAATTTCCATTTGCCTTCCAACTTCTAAGGTTTTTGGAGAAAAACATCTAAAATAAACTTTTAACTATATGTAGTGCTATTGCGATACTCATTTTGAGGCCAAAGCGTCACTGGTTATGGACAGAAATGAAGGGAATGAAAAAGATATCTTCTTACTCAACTGATCAGTCCCTGGTGTGCATTATGACTCATATCTGCTTATTTCACTAACAGAAACAAGTTTTTACTCTTTTTTTCCCTTCCTATTTGCAACACAGCACTGACAGCTAAGGGAGGACTGACTGGATCATGCTCTGGCTCTCAGATCACCAACAGAAGAGTTAACTACATTTTAATGCTGTGATGATGCACAGGCTAGAAGAACACAGCCTGACTTTCAGGCCTCAGGTAGCGCTCACAGCCCTGGCAGCTAGAAGACACGAATAATGGATTTTGCACTGGAAAGAAAATGTAAGCCCAGCCCTCTGAGTGTCCATGTTCACAGCAGATACTACACAAAAGCATAGCTGTATAAAACCCCACAGAGAGATCAAAATATTACTTGAAAAAAGAAAAGTGTGGGACAAGTCTTACTCTTAGTAAGCCCTAAGCCAGTTTGTGCCCTTCCTGAGGACAGAGATGTGGCCTTGGGTGGGTAGAAACAAAGCCGAAAGGGAAGGCGGTGGGGGGGTAGAAGGCCATCTAGAAACCAGGGTGTTTTACTGTCCCAAGACCAAGTGTCCGTTCATCACACCAGGCATCACTAGCTGGGACGTGGTGAGGGAGGTTGCCCTCTTCTCCCTCCCCAGCAAAATATCCATAGCTGGACTTGGGCCATGCAAATGATTTTGTGAATGACAAAGTAACCGATTGGTTGGTTTGTCAGCTGAGGAGGTTCATGCCAAGAAAGTCCTGTTCAGTCTCCTACATGTGCTGTGACTCTGCATTAACAGCCTAAGGGCCAAATACTCCAGTCTGTTTCCAGTGTGGGAAAACAAGATTTAACCAAATGGGCCGGCTAAACTGGGATTATGGCAATTTATTTCATGCTGCTGAATCTGTCTCTTATGTTTGTTGCTAATTAAAACAGATTCCATTTAACCAGAGAAGTAAACTGGGCTAGTAGGTGCCAATTTTGCATGAACCTAACTCTTTCCTAACTCTATCATTTCAGCTTTCCATAAGCTTTCTATAAGTTTGGTATATGTGGACGGGAACCAGTACCAGCAGTCTTTTTTCCCCTCCAGTTTCTCCAGAGCTCTTCACGTGCATGCTGTGTACACTTATTTACACTCACTGGGAAGTGCTCCCAACGGAGGTTGCTCTCAAGCATGCTGCCAGCACACAGCAGAGGTGAAACCACCAGGCTCCAATAAAAAATTTTGCCCTTTAGGCAAGCAAGGGATGGAGACACAGAGCATTTATCATTTCCTGTCACTATTATTGTCTGGTGGTTCCTCCTCAGCTAATGCCAGACCTCTGGCAGTGAGGCGAGGAGGGATGGGAGGACTCATGCTGTGCATCCATTGAATTAACAGTTTGAGGGAAGAGGCTTCCAGTAGCTCCTTGAAGAATCAGTTAGAAGTGAACCTCAGGCAAATCTCCCGCTCTTTAGGTAGGTCCCTTTGAAGGGTAGGATTTGCCTTGTGAATCATTTAATTTAGTTTAATGGAAAAGTTTTAATTTATTCAATTAAGTGCACTGAAATCTGCAATATTATCTTACAGACCCATTGGAGTCAATGGGAACCCTTCCAGTAACTTCAGTGACGTTAGTTCTATAAAATAATTTTTCTAATTGTATTTATTTAATTTATTTAGTTGTATTAAAGATTTCTGGCATAGAAAAAAAACCATCTCTTACTTTCTGAATTTAAATCTAATGCTAACTATACCTTTTAAAAGTCATGTTTCAATGAAGGACTTAATCCTATAATCAAACCAAATTAAACATCCGTGAAGTCTGATCTCTCCTAGTGTTTATCAAATGTGGATGCAACTTTAATATGTACCAGAAATAAAGGAAAAATTCCTTTCTACGGGAACTAGAATTTAAAATTTCCCTCAGTAATTTTTCTGAGTTCAGTGTTGAGTATTTAACTGAGACTAGAGACCTGCCCCCAAAACTACTACAACAAAACCCTCAGCAAGAAACCATGTTGAAATCTCAATGTCTCCACAAAACACTGATGATTTGAAAACAATATGCTTGACCCTTTCAAAATGTGCATCCTCACTCCTACACCAGTAACATTTTTATTTTTAGCAGCCCAAAATCTAGCAAGACACTCATCCTTTCCATTGACATCTCTGAATCACAGATCAGTGCCCATAGGCTGGAAGCTTATGGTATACCTTCATGCTAATATTTATATACTTGCCTAATTTTATTCTCAAGAATAACCCAACTACCATCAGAAATAGGTTCACAATACAACTACAAGTAATTATTGCAGGTTATTTCATGCTTCTATTGTAAAAGCAGATAAAGGCAAGCCAGATCACAGACGTGTTGTCCTCAGTGTGCTCAATGATCAAGTAAATGGCAGCCTGCGCACTAAAAATTATACATGTTCTTTGATTCATTTGTAAACTGTGATATTTTGTATGTATGTAATAACCAGATATTTTGTATGTATGTAATAACCAGAACTACTCATGCATAGATTGCTTTAGTGGAAAGTGCTGCAAAAGCATTTTTGTTACTTATTCCAAAAGAGTTGCTATTACTTTTTACCATATAAAGCTGCAAGACAAGTCAGAACCATTTCAAAGATTGTTCTTCATCAGCTTTAAATTATTTGCTCTTCAGCCAAATTTCAAGGCTGGTATCTTTTCAGTTTTGAAATAGCAGTTTTACATCTTCAGCCTGTCCTCCCAGCTGGTATTTAGTAACAACACAAGTCCAGGATTTTCACTAGGAGTCTACAACACAAAATAAAATCACTTCTTTCAAACCAACATTGAGGTGGCGCCAAGCTGAAGGGACAGTCATTTCTTAAACAGCACCAGGCTGGTCCCTTACTACCGTCTGCCTGTGGCCTGAGCAGATGCTCTTGTAGGGCACTTCCCTGCTCTTGCCATGCCTCCCTGGCATCTCTGCGCGCCCCAAGCTACAGGAAAAAGCTTGAATGACTTGATTTTGCTCACCCTCATTTTGCACTCCTTTTAGTATTATATGTGGTCCCAGCACTCTGCAGCTCTCAGTGTTTTGCATTTTTGGTATAAACTTTTGTTCTTTCATACTTTGGCTGTGATGAGGGAGCCGGGTCTTCCTGCCAGACGTGTATGCTTAAGCAAAACTATGTTGGGTTTTGAAGGCTGAGCCCAACACAAAGCATTCCCAGTAAGATCCGTTTCATATATATAATCTCTTAAGCATCCTTTAAAAGCTGCATTAATTGTGAGGCATTAGTACAGGGAGGAATATCTTTTCACTTAATCATTCGTGACCAAGAGGTTTCTGTAAACTTGATTCACTCTCTCGTCTCCAGACTTTTTATTCTTCTATCTCACTCCTCATTTGAAGTAGCAATCTGCTACTTATCCTGAAAACAGTTCTTTCCAGGCCAAAGGAAATGGTATGAAGCTGCTTTTTCCTTCTCCCAGGCCTGCGGCCAGGACAACCAAGTCCAGAAACTCGCTACTGAGTGTCCGACACAGAGTCCCAACAGGGACAGATGCTGTTCAAGCCCACGACCTGGTTTAGAACTGGGGAGGTAATGTCTTTCCCTGGTTGCAAATGTCTTGTTACTTAAGAAAAAGAGCTGGTCTTCCCTTTTACTGTCAAAACAAAAAAGAAATCTGGTGAATTATTTTCCATAAAGTTTGTTTTATTACTTACCTTGCTTGCTGGGTAACAATTCCTGTGAAGCTCACAACTTTTATTCTTTTCAGTTGCTTTTTGGGGTGGTGGGACCCCTTTGAGTCGGTAGGTCTCTGTCATCACCCTTGAGCTAGAAATGCAAGGAAGAAAAGAAAGAATTAAAATTCTGTACAAAGGTCAGAGAGAGCTTAAAGCCTGCAACTTGAAACCACTGGCACGGAGCTGCGGCACTTCATATTTCTGCTGGGAAGGGATCCCACTTGTGGAATCAGAATAAAAGAAGTTCTTGTGAGTCTTACGAGTTAATGCGGTGATATATATACACAAAATTATATGTACGTGTGTGTATACATGCATGCACATTTGTTATATACGTGTACGTGTATATAAAGATGGAAATCATTAGGGGCAGTTTTAATTTTACATTCTTGCTTACTCCTGGTTGATTAGAAAGGATAATAATAACAATAAAAACACCCTCAAATGGGGATTAAATCCTCAAGAGAAGAAGTGCTCCATTTATTGGAGCCTTGCTTATCTCACACAGAGTAAGGGGATTATGCGATTGCTTTTGTGTCCCGAACGATTGTGGCTAGACGGTTTCTGACATAATGGACTTGTCTGCTGAAATAGAAACATTACTGTTAGATGGATTTGCAGCTGGCTGCAGAAACGCATTTCTCTGAACAGAAATGTCCCTTGTAATTTACTGAAACACTTGCTCTGAGCGTGGAAGTCAGGCTCTTTGGGGAAGGCATACACTGCCTTTTGTTAGGCTGGCGAGACACCGTAGCTTCTGGAGACACTGGGGCTGCCATGCTGCGGAACAGGGACCTGAGTCCGTAAGCCCTTTTGACTTGAAATTGCACCCCAACGCTGGCAGAGTGGAGACTGGGTGTATAAGAAAAGCTGGCTTCTGGGACATGTTGCTAACTGGTGTGACAGCCCCAGGTGAGGAGCTTGATTTGCAGGAGTGCAGCGGAGTTACATGGTCAACTGGCATGGGCTCTCCCCGAGAGTAGAGTTGGGAAATATTTCTTGCCAGAGCTCCATCTCTCCGGACATGCAGAGTACAGGCTCCTTTGTGATAACCATCGTCAGCTTCAAATGCTGCTTGGGAGACTTTGGGCTGCAGGGATGCTAACGCACTCCTTGGAAGTGTTCAGTCCTGCTTTGCTCTGGTGGTGTGATCACAAAGGGACTTTGAGTGTTAGACACAACTTTTATGGGAGCAGAAGGGAGCCTTTGCATCCTTTTCCAGCCAAGGACAGAAGTTCCCCACTAAAGGTGACACTGGGGCATGCAGAGCAGGGCTAGGTTCCTCTCCCTCTGTATCCCCTGCCTTTCCTTGGGGTTGTTCTTTCCCCACTTTGGTAGCTCAGCAAAGCCCACAGGAGAGCAGAGGTGCTCCTATCCAGCATGGCTGGGCAACAACAGAATCAAAAATCCCAGCCTGGGGCTCTTGAAGTTCTCAGAGTGGGCTGGGAGCTGTTGGCTTCAGAGGAGCAGCACGAGGCCAGTGCAGGGCACGTGGGAAGACTCCTCCCCATCTGCACCTGAAACACCACACTGGCACAATGCCGAGCCAGATCTTCAGGCTGCACTTTGCTATCCCTCCTTCCAAGTCTTGGTATGTCCTTTCCAAATGTTTCATCAAAATAAAGTGTGATCCCAGGGCCTCTCGCCTCTCTCCTGTGCCCATGGCTGGCTGTCCCCAGGGAAGGGACAGCCTGAGAAGGATGTGCCCCAGTATGCAGCTCCTTGGGGGATGACTGAGCCCATCTGACCCTTCCATAGATGGAGAACACTCATTGGTCAGAACATCTTCTGAGGCCAAGCATCCCAAAGACACGCTAGTGTTGGAAAGGGACAGAAAAGGGTTAAGGTGTTCAGGTCACTGCAGCCACATCAGAGCTACTCTCCTTTCCTGTTTTCATTCATCTCTGGCCACTTCCACCAACACACCCACTCCCACCCCTTCCCATAACCTGGCCACTTTGTTTGGGGAAGACATTAACTTTCTGCAGTGTTGCTTTTAGTTTTTTTTTCCCTTTTTTCCTTTAAGATTATGTCATTTTAAAATCATTTCACTTCTAAAAATGACCATAAACTTTACACTTTCCTGCTGTAAAACAGGCCAGTGCTGTCACTAGTCTGCTTGTTCTCGGGGATTTATGGCCTTGTGTCTGATGTGATGCAATGCTCTCAAATGAAAAATCATCACGACTGAGCCCGTAGCACAAAGAGACGATTTAAGAGGAATGGGAATAATTAAGGCTGCCCCTTACAAGCCCAGCACAAAGACATTTCTCAGAGTTGCCTGTACTCTTAGTGAATAGGCAGAAGGGGATCTTTAGTCTTCCAAAGCTGAAATCCCCCATGGTCTCCACCACATCTGCGAGTGAAGGCAAGCCTATGTCTTTCAATTTTAGTCAGTGCTTGGGGTAAAAAAAAGAGACTGCGATTCTGGGGGGATCCTTCCTCCCCAAGCCCTGCAGACCTTGCCTGTCTCGGGGAGGGGAAGATGCTGAGCGTGTGCCACACACACGCACCCACACGGCTCTGCGTCACCCTGCTTTCAGTCGTTCCCTCAGTAAGGAACCGAGAGTGTCCTGTGGCCCCATGTATTTGCATAAATAGTTGATAGGACTTCAGTTTGGCCACGTCTGTCATCCCTTGCTCAGTGGCTGCTGCCTCACTTGAGCCCCTGGCTTGTTTGGCATCCCTTGGATTTGGAGATTCCTGCTACCAAGTCTCCAGCATCAGCTGCTCACTCTGGTGCCAGTCCAGGGCAAGAGTCTTCTCGGTATCCTATAAGAGCCCAAACCAAGAGGTCTTTAACATTTGTAATTGTTTTCCAGGGTCTCAGGGACTGCAGCCTTCTGTGTTAAACCTCCTGATGTCTCTTCCCAAAGGTCCCTGCCAACCCTCGGGGACCCAGGCACCAGGTCACCACCTTCTGCTGTGCTGCCAGGGGATCAAAAAGGGTCCTGGGGGGCACTAATCTTCCCTTCTGACTTTTTCCTAAGGCACCAAACTGCTTTTAGAGGGGGAGAGACCTGACCTATATGTATCCTCCTGCCCATTTACTAAGTGCTTGAATCAGAAATTTGAGAGCAATTCAAATTCAAACAAGGTATTTAAGGAAGAGAAAAAGCCATGTTATAATTGAAGTAATAATGTAGGTTATGTTTTAAAAGTCCCCACCAAGACAGTTTCCCCAGAAATTCAGGGGATTTTAGATGGCCACTTTAAGTTAACTGCTGTAGATGCTCCGAAACTGGCACGTGTTGCATTAGCAGCGCTTGCCATTGAGCTGCTCTCTCTTTGGGAATGGAATTTATGTCCAAAATGTTAAAGGAAATGACCGCTCCAGTGAAATGACAGGGTGATAATTTCAAAAACACACTAGTTTATCGGCCTCTCTTCAACTTAAAAAATGATCAGTGATTGCAACAGGAACAGACTCTGGCTGAAAGCTTTTATAAAATCTCACTCATTATCTCGAAACTTGACTGAAGAGAGTACCAGCAAACGTGTTATAGAGATCCAGTTTTTATGTACACAGGATTTTGCACTAAATATTGGTTTGGATGTTTGTTTGTTTTTTCATCTTCAGTTTCTCGCTTGGCTTTTTCTGCCTTTCCAAGAGGGAGGCTTCAGATTGTAAAAGCCTTAGGTCAACTTGCGGCTGAAAGCATACTGTGATCATCGTCTTTGCAGCTTTGTGCATGCAAGTGGTGCAATTTAATAGCAATAATAAATGTAACACATATTAGCCAGTGCTAATCGTATTTCATATAAGCAGGCTTTTTTAGACTTAATGCAGAAAAAAAAATGTATATTTGATGCAGCTCCTCTTGTTTACTATCATTTCTGTGATTGTTGTTTTATGTACTTCTTAAATCCAGTTGTGAATGTGACTCACTGGTATTCTCAGCAGAGTGCATTCAGGGAGACCATCTTGTCACAAGTTAGACTTGAGATAGTGGCTCATTTACTCTATGTACTTACTCTCATTTTCTGTTTGTAGGGGCATCGATGCAAATTCCTGATATTCAGATAATTGCATTGTTTGATTCTATCTGGAGGCATGTTTTTAAACTTTGGACTGTTCATGAAGAATTCTCTGTAAGCATTTCATGGTTGAGTTGTGATAGTTAATTGTATGTGGTCACACCAGCCCAGTAGCATCATTTCTATTTTTTCATTTCATAGCCAGAAGAGCTAAGTTTGAAAAGAAAAGGTCTCTATTCCTTGAGTATACTGGTTTTCACTGGTCAAAAGCAATGTCAACTGGAGATAGAATGGAGCTGGACTTAGCCAACATGGTGTCCCAAGAAAAGGCGGTATCCTAAATTTTTCCTTCAGTGCATCCCATCAAGATATCCTTCACATTTTTCCTAAATGCTTCTCCCACCATCCTCCTCCAAACCTCTCCTCCCTAACTTCCTCTCCCTTCTCCCTCCCTGTTTCTTTCACAACCTACAAAGGAATTGGGCTCTGAGGAGCATCTTGAGGTGGATCCGCAGAGGTGCAGACCTGACTGTGCTAGTCAAAGAATGATCCCAGTCCTGCCTATCTAAACTTACCAAACTATTGGGACAAAGTTCTTGGTTGTCACTCAGTCATGCTCACGTCGTCCTCAGAGGCAAAATGAAAAGACAGTATGCAGCTACACAGGGGGCATGAGGGAGTGTTCTCCTACTGCACGTGTTCATGCAGTCTCTGGCTGAGGGTTGCAACTACTCCAGCTCTAAGACCTTCCCTCTTCTTAAGAAGGGACAATCTTGCATATCAGCCTCGTTGCCCTTCTTATTCTTGCTTCCATTTGGCTTAGTTAAGTAATAGATTATATTCCATTTCAGAGTTTTCGTTGTAATAGATGAAAACGATCTGCACTCTTTGGTTGCTTTTTTTGAGCTGGCCTGTGAATAAACATTGGTTCTTCTCCAGCGGTGGAAAACCCACAATTGTCTGAACAATGAGAGAAACGTATTAGCTCAAGCCGCAAAATGAAGGTGCAGTGGTGTGGATTCACTCCTGTTTGCACTTCCCTTCAGCACATTTCCTGCACAGATAGATTGTAAAATTGGTTGGTTTAGAAGAAAGGGATTGCAGGCTGTCTTTGGGCACATGTTGAGCTGAGGTAGAAGTTAGGGGGAGATGCCATCTGCTGGAATGTTTGGACATTGTCAGAAGGAGAAGCAGAGTTGAAAGCAGCTGTGAGCAAACGATATGGAAGATTAAATTAACGCTCAACAACCATGAGTAGCCACTCACTAGGAGTGAATCCCGCTTCCCGCTTTCTCCACAGCTCGGAGCGCTGAAGCTGTCGCTGTCCTCCTGGTGGGATGGCTGTCCGGCCCTTGTTGGCCAAGCAGCCACTGAATCACGGCCACCACTGCTGTTGGCAGTTGCATGAGGCTGGGAAGGAAGGTGTGGAGGGGAAGAGAGAAAGAGGTCAAATAGAAAGAATTAGGACAATAAATCTTACAATCAGTAAGAGTGAGTATAAAGGATAATAAAAGGTTAAAAATCTAGAAATGTAAGTGTGAAGAAAAATAACCCTCCAGAAGCCTTGGAAGAGAAAGCTTTTAATAGCGGGAACCACAATAACAATAATTGTCATCAGTGGGGACTGATAAATGTGAGTCTCTAATCCGGTAAATTGTTGAACTTCCCTGAGTAATGCTACTAACACCTGAGTTAGGCACTTATGCAAATGCTGGAATGATAAAGATAAAATTAAACCAAAAGCAGGAAACAGCATATCAAGAGTAAAACTGTTAATTGTTTTTTGATTTAATCCTCTGATTCTCATTACTGCTTCACTGTACAACCCACTGTGTTTTCACTGTAACTTTCAAACTTTCAAGGTGGTTGTAGAGAAGTAGGTAGGACTTAGCGCTTTCTTCATTTCCCCCCAGTGTGTGATTGCACTAAATGTGTTTTTAATATTGCTTTTTACCACTTTGATTTTTTATTTTTTGTTGTTGTTGTTCACATCAGAAAACCACAAAGCAGACATTAGGTATGATTTATCAGGAAATATCTGGGGCTATGCCAACTGATTAAAAAAGAGAAAGAAAACAAGCACAACACACATGGGACCCCATCCAAATAAGATTCATTGAGCAGCAGTCATGAGAGAAGTTCTCTGTAAACTGGAGTTGGATGTGCTGACAGTAACAAAGACACCTGTGTCAGTTTGTCATGGAAAAGGAGAAATTATACCTCATAGCACATATTGATAGGAATTTAAAATAATAGGCTCGAGCACCTGTCTTTGGAGTCAGAGTTCGAACATACACAAATGTAGATTGCTGTGGGGCTCCACTTTCATCTGCTACCTGAGATCTGGCTCAGAGCCTTATAGGGAGGCATTTAAAAATGGGTAAGTTCAGTGTGATTTTGCTCCTGTCGGAGCGGATGGAAACAGGCACGCACCAGTAGATGCTCCCGCTGACTCTAAGGCCAGCGTTAAGCCTTGGGAACCATGAACCATGGGTCTTGCTTTAGCAGCAGGAGGCCTAGGCATCATCCTTAGGTGGATCTTGGAGCTGAGAAGTAGAAAGATAAGCAGGGTAAAGAAGACAAGAGTGGGAGAGACAACACAAACAGAGAAAGGAGAGAGCAGAAATGTAGGTGTATCATATCTATTTTGTGTTGTCAACTCAATAGCTGATAGTAATTACTTGCAAAACTGTGAAGTGCTAGAGACTTGTAAGGTTTAATCTTCAAAGCTCTTCAAAGATCATATCTCAAAGATCTGCAGAAATTAAGATATAATGGTGATGAAGAATAATAGGCAGTCACATAGGTAGTTGAGTAGTTGAGTAGCTGGGTGTGTAGATGGCTTACCAGCCAACCAGCTGGCAAATAATTTAAGAAAGTGACCTTTGGATGATCTGTGTTTCATTTGCTTGAAAGTTCAAATATTTTGTCCCTCACCTGGACCCTGAAACTGACCACTGAAGGATTTGCAGTTTGCTGGGTCTGTTACAGTAGTGTCCATGAGAGGTCACTCCATGAAGCACGTCACCCTCCTCTAGTTGGGGTGAGCGGAAGGACCTGCTCCTTCAGAGGGAATCCATGCTTTTGGAAACGTCATTTCCTGCTCTTCTCAAAAACAAGGAGATATCATTTGGGTGATTTCTCCCAACAACATGAAAATGTGAGAATAAGACCATTTACGCCATCCCTGCCACCAATGAGTTTTACGTGGGCTCCAGATAGCAGCACCATGGAAAGCTTAGGGTTTTTCCAGTTACAAGAAAAGAAGTCGATTTCTGGGAAGGGGAGGACAAACTACTGAAATTCAAAGCTCTCCATGATTCTTGAATTTAATTCTTATATCTGAAAAGTTTTCCTTGTGCTTGTCCCAAGACTTTAACACCAGAGGACTTCTTTATCAGAATACAATAATACATCCAATGTAATTAAATTAAACTAGTACAATACTAATAACAACTCCAACTAGTATAATACTAATAACTAACAACTCCCCATCCCTGGAAACATTCAAGGCCAGGTTGGACGGGGCTCTCAGCAACCTGATCTGGTTGGAGATGTCCCTGCTCCTTGCAGGGGGCGGTTGGACTCGATGACCTTTAAAGGTCCCTTCCAACCTAAACTATTCTATAATTCTATGAATCCAATAATAATAGCAGCCAGAGGAAAAAAGGAGGTTGTAAATCCTACTGTTTGAAGAATTCTGCGTGTACTCGGAGCCCATGAGCAGCGTTGCTGTTTTCGGTGCTGCAATGCTGCTTCTCCCTCCTAGTGAAAAATAAGGTACGCTATCCCTCTCCAAAATGTGCCAAACGACACATGAGTCAGTCCTCGCACTCTGAAGTCCTATCTGGAAGGCCAGGAGAGTCGTTAAGCAGCTGCCTTCTTATTGTCATAAAACTTGATAGCTTTTTGCAAATATGTACAAGCAAATGTTTTGTTTACTTTTAATGTGTTTGAACACACACACACACTGCCAGAAAGCTCAGTACCTCCAACATAGTTTGGTGTCAGTTCTTTCCCATCTTCACTTGGTTGCTTATAGATTTGGCAGGGGAAGGAATTTACAGGGTTTAGGACAAAACAAAGCATAGCCACAATCTCATTGTCGGACTTGACATTTTTTAAGACATAAAGAAAAGAGTGAACACTTGGAAGGAAAAAAAATGGTGGTTGTGTGGAGTTGGAACAAAAAAGGGGGGAAGGGTATTGAAATACCTTCATTCACTGTCTTAAACAATTGCTCCAAGCAGGAAACTTGGCACTTGAAGCATTTATTAAATGAATTCAGAGGGATCTGTTTTCAACAAATGAGATAAATGTCAAGATGAAGTTTTTAGGCACTCAGTACATCACATTTTCCTTCCCCTAGAAAGCAGAACAAAAATGTGCACAAATAAAATTACTTACATATGTAAAAATCACATTCAGTTTAAATAATCTTTTCTTCCTGCCTGGATGTATCAACAGTGTATCAAAGCTTACTGTAATCTTTTAAGAGCGTGATTATTTGAGAATGTTTTCAGCCTCTCTACTCCTTATTGTTAACCTACATGAAAGCAAACACGTAAACTCATATTTGTCTGGATAGCATCTTTATTTTGGTCACTGTGCTTCTGAGTGCTTCCTATGTGTATATGAAAAAGGACATTCAGGCAAATCAATTATCATTCTTTACGATTTTTTTTTTCTCTCATCCATTTAGCAACCTCTCTCTTTCTTTCTGCTGGGTCTCTCATCTCCCGTTATGTGCTTTTCAGACTGTTCCAGCTCCTGGAAATGGCTAATTTTCTTCTGCCCAGTCTTTGCGAGGGCCTAGTGCTGCCAGGCGCGCTCGTTGTGCCAGACAGGAGGGAGGACCTGGCAGGGAGACGAGGGCACGCTGCTCTCATCTGCAACCCTCAAACTTCCATTGTCAGTCAGGCCATAGGCTGTCTGGCAATTGAGTCCTTCGCATTTTAGCAGAAATACGGCAACAACCTTAAAGTGCTTGTATTCCCTTTTCTTGGAGAAAAGAGACAGAGAAGGTGCAGGTTGAGAAAACACGAAAACACGTCTCGGTCTTGTGAGGTGAGAGGCCATGGAGTAATGCTGATCTCTTCGTGCTGACTCTGTTCCCTGAAGATCCCAGCGTGATGCCTAAGCAGGCACAGGAAAGAAGGAGGTTTTATTTCAGTTTCTCATTAGAGTACCACCTGATCATGCCTTTGCAATATGGGAGACAGAGGGTACGAGCAACTTAAAGAGCTGGGAGGGTGCTGATGGACTCTTTCAATCCGAAAGCACTGACATTTGTAATCCTTACTCAGGCTAGAGAAGGCTATTGGCAATAGTCCCTTGATATTTAAGCTCTCCAAACCACTGAGTCATTGGGCCTACTCATCTGAGTCATTACGAAAGGGAGGGAGTGATGCTGCTGCACTTCAGCAAAGGCCAGTTTTCAGGGAATATCCCAGTGGGCAAATCCACTCCCATCTAAATGTGAAGTTCAAAACTCAGCAGAGTAGAGCAAGAAAGAATCAGGGAGAAGGTGTCAGGTGGGAGGTGGAAAGCAGTGATGAGCATAACAGGTCAGATGGCTTCTGTCTTCTCCACAGGATGTTCAGCCAGTTTTCCATCTCTGCTCCATATGATTCACACTTTGCTCTCCCAGCATTCCTGATGGGAATCTCAAAAGATCAGAGAAGGAATGAAAATAAAGTTCGTTCCTTGTCAGGTCAAAACATCAGCCAGGGACAACACAACTCCAGGAAAAGCCATAGAAGAGGAAAAGTGTAGTTCTGATGGCTTGTGTTCCTGGTTACAGAGCTTGGCATATCACATTTAGTAAATCTTTCTGAATGAGATGCCTGGCAATGTGTAGCAAGGCTCAAGGGTCATGTAGATTTCTATGCTGGGCATC
This sequence comes from Ardeotis arabs, assembly GCA_011801015.1. Lineage (NCBI taxonomy): Eukaryota > Metazoa > Chordata > Aves > Otidiformes > Otididae > Ardeotis > Ardeotis arabs. Next base: position 68,643 of record JAAGAY010000141.1, on the reverse strand, counting down.
TCTGGCAGAAGTGTCTATCAAGTTGACCTTATCCTTGGGTAAAACAATTCTCTTTGGTCTTGTGATAGTATTGAAATATAGACCTATGTCTGCTAGGGAAAAGTTTGAAAGCAAATCAGGAAGTTTCCCTTTGTATTATTGTCACTGAATGCTTTCTTTGAAAGATCATTTCTTCAGGAGGCAGAAGCTTGGCTTACAAATCTTTCCATATCTCCTACAAATCTGTACTCTCTTTTTTCACCTTTTCCTTTTAATGTAATGATGCTCCAGCCTGACATATCTAGGGCAAAAAAAAGCCCGTATCAGTCTTTACATTTTCAGACCTTATGGAAGTGACCCTGATTCAGTCTCCAGTCCATATCTTCCTTCCTGAGATACCAGCTGTAGGCTTGGTTTGGTCCCCAGAAGATTGCAGGAGAGGTTATGATGACAGGAATTTCTCAATGATTCTTATATTTTTCATACTTCTCAAAACATGCCTGTGATAGTAACAAACCTTAAGGTAATAATCCAAATCTTAAAGTAATAAGCCAAATCTTAAAATAATAATCCAAATGTGGTAGCTTTATATCTCCCCAAGGTATGAACATTGGGATTGTGTCCATTGTATCAGCAACCCATATGTTGGCTTCCAAGGTAGAAGACAGGATTGGAGATTATTAAATGTATCACTCCAATGCTATGAAAGCTATGGACATTTGTCCACAAAGGGCAACTGATATTTTTCAGGTACGGGCATCCCCAAGTAGCTGGAAAGCCAGCATAACCAGATTTATACCGCTAATTTGTAGGCACAGGGACCATTTCATGGGCAGGATCATGCAAGGAAGGTCTTGTCCAGAGACAGTAGTCTCTGCAGGACCGTTCTAACTGGCATAGGTTAGAACAGACTTCGAGATGCTTTCGCTCACATTAGGATTGTTTTGGCATCCCTGAATGCCAGAATGTAGGATATTGGGATCCTTGGGTTTTCTCCTGGGTTTTGGAAGTGGTCTGCCAGTTGGCTACAGAAAGTACAGCCAGGAATGTAATTTGTGAGTGCCAACATGGATGGATTTGGGTTCTGTTTTAGCAGATACCTGTTTTCTGCTCCCTATCTTTCTTAAGATGAACTTCCACTCCCTTTCAGTTCAGTTATGTAAATAAGGAGATGTGGAGACTTTTATCTAACAAAGTTCAGACTATCGATGAGCTAAGAGAGAAAGTCAGATTGAGTTAGGAAAGAAACTGTGGGGATAAATGGTCAGGTTCTTAATAAGGGAGTTTTATCGTTGGTATTCAGGCCAGGAACTTTGGTGCGACAGACACATAGATCTAGAAAAAGGAGTGAGTAGCCAAGTGATAAAGTTTGCTCATAACACAAATTATTCAGTGTAAAACCAAAAGCCAGCTGCAAAAAGTGGATAAAAGGTTTCTGAAAACTGAATGACTGTACAAAATGGTGAATTTCTATAAATACAGAGAAATAGACATGGTTAAAAGAAGCAATCCTGTGTTTAGGTACAAAATCATGTGCCCTGACTTAGCTGCTACTGCTCAGGAGAGATATATTGAGATATTATGAGTAGTTCTCTGAAAATACAGGATCAACAGTTATCGGAAAGGCAAATAGCAGGTACAAAGTATTAGAAAGAGAATAGAAAGCAGACTACAAAATATCATTATCCCAATGTTCCAGCCCATTATTTACCCACATTTTGACTGCTGCCTGCAGTCACGTTCTCCCTAGAAGAAGATCAGAGAGAGGCAGCAAGGATGATCAAGAGGTATGAATGGCCTCTGGGTGGAAACAGATTAACAGTCCAGCACTCTTGAAAAAGAGAAATCTGGGGGGCCTGACAGAGGCATACAAGTACAAATGACATGAAAAAAGTATATGAGGGGGAGAAATGCTTTCCTTGGGCTCTATTCCCTGTGCTCCAGGCATTTATTACCAGTTGATGCTGGAAACAGAGTACTCAGGTGTCCTGGTTTCAGCTGGGATGGAGCTAATTTTCTTCCCAGGAGCTGCTGTGTTTTGGATTTAGTATGGGATTTGGTATATGAAGAATGTTGAAAATACACTGATGTTATGAGTTGTTACTAAGAGACTTTTCCCAGCTTCCCAGGTTTTGCTAATGTGCAGGTGCAAGAAGCTAGGAGGGGTATAGCCAGTACAGTTGACCCAAACTGGCCAAAGCAGGTGTTCCATACCATAGATGTCATTCTCAGTATATAAGGGGGGTTGGCTGGTGGGCAGCTCTCTCTCTCTTGCTTTCTCTCTTTTGGTTCCGTTCTGTGATTGCTGCTCGGGACATGCTGCAATAGATTGTCAGGTGGTGAGAAATTGTATAGTGTTAATTTTTTGTATTTTATTACCTCTACATTTTTATTATCATTTCTAATATATATAATTATTTTTATGTCTTCCTTTGCTATCCTAGTAAACTATCTTAATCTCAAACCACAAGTTTTCCTTTCTTTCCTTTTCTTTTCCTCCCGCCGGGGAGGGGGAGGGTGAATGAGCCACTGTGTGGTACTTGGTTGCTGACTGGGGTTAAACTACGACATCAGGTAACTGGAACTGTTTGCTAATTCTTATAGTCTTTAATTTGGGATAGGAGAAAGTTGTTACAACAAACTATAACTCATATATATATATGAGTGTATATATATGAGTTATAGTTTGTTGTAACAACTCATATGGGAAACTTGTATTGCGTTTTTCTGTACTGTGGATGTATCACTAATTTTTGCACAGTATTAAGAGCAGCAGAGAAGATGAGGCCAGAGTTTCTGCTGAAGCATCAGTTACGATGAAGAGAAACAAGCCAAAATTTAGCTTGTGGGCAGAAAATTCCCAGAATACATTGGCAGCTTGGCAAAATTAGTGCTTTGGCTTGGCTCCCAAGCACACTGGCTCTCCATTCCAGCACAGGAACAAACCTAGGCAGTGTTTTGTAAGATGGGTCAAATTCCTCAGAATAGACCTGAATCAAAAGTATCTGCTATTTCATGACTGTGCCCCAAGTCTAAGGGTTGTAGCAACTCTACTAGGCAGTAGTAAAGGGAATCACGTGGTGACACTTTGTGAAGGTATTTCAGCTTTATAAAGTTGCCAGCTACTTATCAGCAATTCAGAGAAATGCAGAAATTACAGAGGTGTTGTTGTAATTATTGGTGTTGCATTATCTGTCATCATCACTGCTAACACTTAAGCAGTCAGCATGCCCTTTGTAAGGAGATGCATGAACAATTGTTTTGCCACGCTGATACTACTAATAAAAACTAACAAGTTTTGTATGATTACTAATGCTGTCAAACTGCGTTCTCAGCTGAGTATTTCAGATATCTTATCTATAGTTGGTGTTATTTTATCACCAATGATAACTGGTCATAATTTTTGTGAGGGATCTCTGTTCAGGTGAAGATCCCATTTCGCTACCCCAGTTTCACAGCACTGTGAGGACTCACCTTGCTGGGGCATTACCATTGCTACGTAAGAGATGGGAAGCGATAGGATGAGACAGCAAGGCTTTCATTGATTGTGATCTTGGATTTGAGGTAGATTTGTTTCCTCACAGCACAGGAACACCACAGGAGTGGCTCTGATGCTGGTGGACGTGGTTTCCTAAGCAGGAAGGTTCACCTCTGGGTGAGGTGTAGACACCTTAGGGTTAACTTCTGGCACTGCTTGAGGCTGGCAGCAGAGAAGCTCGGGGTGTCTGAGAAGCTAATCTACGTGCTGGAAATGGTGTGCTGGAAACATTAGCTCTACCCAATTTTCCTTGTTTCTGAACTTGCTCAGAGCTACCGCAGCATCTCTCCAAGGCACAATGTTTTACAGCTTTCTGATTGTACCTCCAGAAATCACATGGATGTGCTTTGTTAAAAATGGGAAGGAACTATCGGTCCTTGCCAACAGACTTTAGAACTGACTATGTCTTAATTTATCCATGGCAAAGTGTCTTAGTCAGTAGGTGAGAATTTAGCTATGAGTATATTGAGTGGCAGCCAGCTTGGAGTATGAGTCTAATTTACTGTAACTCTTGCTACATTCTGTCTGATCATTATCGTGCTGAACAAAATGTTTTTAAAGTGCTTTTATAGGGTTGAGTGACTTATTCAATAATTTATACCATTTTGGAGGGATTAGAGGACGAATTTAAGTCATCAAATAATGTCATTATGGCTCAATGACTACATTCTTTATCAGGAAAAAAAATCAGTTGTAATTATGCTCAAAAAGACAGAGACTCTTTATTCAGCAGTTCCCCCAAGAACAATGATATCAAAGATGCTGATAGGTCTTTCAGATGTAAAGAGGGCTGTCCTTCTTCGTTACGAAGGAATATATCAGCTGCCGTCTGCTTATCTATATGCCCATTGTGCCATTTATGCCACATATTTTCAGTGTGCCGTGCTTTTAAATGTCTTTTCCTTGCAGAGGCCAGTGATCCATCTGCGTACAGAGCTGTGCAAACTCTTAGGGAGCCTAAAGTCTCACTTAAATTGTTGGGAGTTTTGCCCCTAATTTCAGCAGAGAATTTCTCTCTGTCAGAGGTCAGGGTGCAAAAAGGCACGGTTCTTGTGGTGACTCTCTGGAGACCTTTATTCACACCAGGTGTCAGCCTGACTCTTAGGAATTTTTTAAATGTTTTTTCCCTTTCATTTGTTTTTATTCATCTAAACTAATAACTGCCTTGGCTAAGGGACCACTGGTATTTAAAGATGGATGTGCTTTCTACCGGTGGACTGAGCACTGTAAGATTTCATTGGACCCAGATTATGTCTAATGCTGGCAGACTAGCTGTCTATCCCAAAGCTTTCATTTTCTCCTTAAAGATATTCAGTGAAATCATGAAATCCTGCTCACTTGACCTCTGAGCTGGCTTTTCAGACCAGCTTTTAGCAGCTTAGGAAGACTTATCTCAGAGAGGAAAATCAGGTCATGCAGTGTGTGTGGACAAAGACTAGATAAGTCTGATTTGAGCAAGGGAGGAAAATACATTAGATCATCCCTTATCCTTGCAAAATGACTGTATGTACGAGATGGGCATTAGTTGTAGTAATTCCCCCAGAAGAGCTCAAGAAGAGCAGGCTAGAAGCAAACAAGTCACTCCGTGAGGGTGTTTGGGTTTGGAGTTCTCCCCACATCACTCTCCATCCAGCCACAAGCAGACAGGCCACAAAACAAAAGCTCATTAAAGACAGGAGTAATGAACAAGGAACACATTCAGTTTAATGTCTAAAGGCATGTAAATTACTCCAAAGATCCACACCTGAACAATATTTTATTGCAGGCAATCCCCTCCATGCCATTTGGTGGAGTACGACTTTTCTAAAGTACACTCCTCCTCATCCAAAAATGCCACCTGGCTGCTCCATGACTGTGTCTCTGTCCTTCCAGACCAAATTTACCCCACCTTAACAGAGCCTGGTCCAAAGCCCAGTGGGATCTTTCCCATGTGTTTGCATTTGGCTTCTAAATCTATTATTACAGATTGGGTGCCCATACAATTTCTTACTCAGATTTCTTACCATCAGGTGAGAATTGTCTCATTTCAGCATACAGTCTCGTGTCCAAGTTAGGCCCTCACACTCCTCCACTCAGCAGAAGGAACAGGCACTTCCAGACTCACCCCATCCATTTCAGAGGCCAGACTCAACCAGTCACTCTCTGGAGACAACGACTCACCTTCTCTCCACAAACAACAGGGAGAGCCTGGGTGACTGGATTAGATACCGAACTTTCTAATGACATGGAATTAATCCATTTCTGGCTGTTAGATGGGACAATACAGTAACTCCTGGCCAGTGCATGCCTAGGAAGGCAGGGACTGGTGGGTCTGGCTATTAGGATGGCTGTCAGAATCACTCAGCACTCTCTTCAATTTAGATGCCATCGTAGTTGCGACACCTAATTATCCCTGTATAGTAGGTGGTCCAAATAGGAGCGCACAGCAGAGCAGCAGATGTGGGTTGCTGCTGTCAGATTAGATTGAAATTAGATAAAGCTTAATTAACACTTTATTTTCATTAGATTCAACTCTGATTAGTCACATAAACATTATTACAGAGAAGCATGGCAGAAATCAAGAGCCACAGCTAACATTCCTATTATTGAAATCCAAGAAGCATTTTTTCAGAGCAAGACCTTGCTAGTGAGGGGTTATTCCCTGCATTTGACACCTCTTTGTTCTGGAGAACAAGATGAACTTGGAAAGAGCTCTTTAGCACACCAAGCAACTACTTCGTAAATCTGCCCTTTCTAGCCCTACACATCCCAAGCAATCTGATTTACATAACCGTACATATTTCAACACACTTTTAAGGTATTTTTTGCCATTGGTTAAAACTCACATTATTCACTTCTATATTTGTAATAACAAGAGGGACACAGTATTTTAGAGATCAAGACTCCTAGTAACTTTACTACAATTTATCGTGAGTTTTGGTGTCAAATTCCACAAATATCACATGAAAACTCCTTGCTACCCAGTATCAAACCTTTATCACAAGATTCTGAACCCACAGTTCAACACATCACAAGAGCTTTGCCCTTCCCCTAACTAACAAATGGGGGTGAATTCTTCTCTGTCAAAGTCTCCTCCTATTATTTGAATCCATACAGTCTCTAGCCTGGTAGGCTTCTCCTGCCTGTAACATCTAAAAAAAAAAATACTAGAAATTTTTATGTGGCCCAGAGGCAGGAGTAGTCTGCAAAGTAGTCGTTGGGTAAAATGTATTTCTGTGCAAGAGTACAAAGCAGTGAGCCAAGTAAATCCCATTTAAACCTTATTTTGAAGTTAAAGGAAGCATATGCTGTCTATTGCCCAAGAGCGAATCCAACTTTTGCCTTTTAGGACAGGCAAAACAATGTCACAGATCAAGATATTTTTTCGGTAGAGCAAATATGCAGGTTTGGAATATCTAAAATCCAAAATAATCCAAGCTTGCAGTAAACGAACACTGTTCTCTTGTCCTGTGTTGTTGTCCAGCTGCCAGGACTGTGAAGGGATGACCTCTACAGGCCAAGCCAAATCAAACCAAGCCAACTCTCTTTTTTACCTCTGTGCTGTCTAACCAAGTATTTACAAATGTAGTACAACTCCTTGTAGTTCATTTAGTTCAGCCAGTTTCTCCTTTTGCTTTCTCTCCTCATAAGCGCAGTGAAGTGGTCAGCTGAGTGTTTCTACTTCAGTGTTTTGTCTGAGCTGTCTGGTCCAACACATCTCAACAGGCATCGCAGATGCCTATGAAAGGCTCCTTGCTGTACTTTTACCTTCTCAGCTCTGCCACCAGACAGTGAGAAGGATATACTGTGTCCCCTGAAAAGCCTGATACCAATAAATTGAGTCCTTTCTTAGTTTATATGTTCATTAAGTTGTGTGGCTGTGACCATCAGGGTGCTGAACATCTTCATTCTCAAGTCTGCTTGCTGTCTTGTTCATGGATTGTATTCAGGCTCTCCAAACGGTTGGAGAAAAGCTCAGCAATGTAATGTTGACAAAGGAGTTCTATGTTAATTGCTTCTAAAGATGACAGTACTTACATATTTTTAGTATGTCTGTGAGACGGAGGGGGAAAGGGCTGGTGCAGGGAACACAACGGCAGTGGGGACGGCGCTGAAATAATTCCTCCCCACAGGTGTTAGAGGCTGAGTGCCAGTCGAAGCCAGGCTATACATTCAAGAAAGCAAAGTTCACAGTGAAGTTTCCTTCATCAGCATTTTTACTGGCACATGAAACAAGGACCCAAGGACTCCTCCAGAGAGAATAGCAGGAATATGGAAAATTGAAACAAAACATTTAGCTATGGCTACATTTAGCAGCAGGAAGGAGAGTCTGTTGCTGCCATGGTGTGCTCGCTAGTGCTCGTGGTAACGATTAAGAAGTCATGTTAGAGAAAAGGACAAGAGAAAAGAGAGGTCAGGTCACTCTTCAAGCCACGGACCAAGTTCCACCTCCATGCAAAGATGGGGGCAGAACTTGAACCTCCCCAATGCCTCTTCAAAGGCCTTGCCAGAAGACAACGCTGCGTCCCCCACAGCAAAGCCCAGGGTCCGTGAGTGTGACAGTCTAACCAGAGACCCCTAGTCCTTGCACCGTGGGGTACTGACCTCTGCTACTTCCCAAATGGGGAAAATGCCACAGCAGAATTTGAGAATTATTTGTCGACATGGGCAATTGCATTTGCGCTTTTCCCTGCTCAGAGAAAGAAAACAGGATGGTGATGCCCTGTCCACCTGTTCTTTTTCATAGGTGACTAGGTCTATTTAAAAACAGGGAGGCAAAACAGGCTTTCACTGCTGTTGCACAAGAATAATGCAAAATGAGCAGGAGAAGTCCAAGAAGGTTTTTGTTGGCACCAACATTCCCATTCTCTGGAGTCACACGTTATCTGATAGCTGGAATACGGCAGGCCCTGGATAGTCTGTTATTTTTTCCCACGCTGCAAGATTTGGGCAGTAAATAGCTTAAATAAATGCCAGGAGTATAATTCTTTTTGACTTTGTCTGATTTAAGGAAGCCTTTCCTGAGATAATTCCTCCCAGGCATGCTGTCCAAGGCAGGACTAGTCCCTGGTGGATCAAGCTATTCTGACCTCTGTAGCTGGCTCCGTTTCAGATTTCTAAAGGTTGGAGATAAAGAATAAAAGAAACAACTCACTACATCCAAGTACTGATGCACTTTTCTTTGAGCTCAGTGAGATGCCAGGCTCTCCTTGAAGGGCCTGCGCCATTATACACTGGTAGTGGCCCTCTGTCACCTTTGATTCACCTTTTTTTTTTTTCTGAAGCTAGATTTAAAAAGTAACCACCATGCAGCATTGCCAGAGGGGCAGTGAAGCAGCAGATAAACTCCCATGGTGGGGATCCTGGTCAGACAAAGAGCTAAACTCTGCAGGGGTGAAAGCAGAAATGGGTGAGCTCTGTCTAACCCTGTTAGCCCTCAGAGAAGAATCATACAATCATACAATCATAGAATAGTTAGAGTTGGAAGGGACCTTGAAAGGTCATGTAGTCCAGCTCCCCTGCAAGGAGCAGGGACATCTCCAACCAGATCAGGTTGCTGAGAGCCCCGTCCAACCTGGCCTTGAATGATTCCACGGATCGGGCATCCACCACCTTTCTTGGGAACCTGTTCCAGTGCTTCACCATCCTCATTGTAAAAAATTTCTTCCTTATATCTAGTCTGAATTTACCCTCTTTTAGTTTAAAACCATTACCCCTTGTCCTACAACAGGCTCTACTAGAAAGTTTGTTCCCATCTTTCTTATAAGCCCCCTTTAAGTATTGAAAGGCCGCTATAAAGTCTCCCCAGAGCCTTCTCTTCTCCAGGCTGAACAGCCCCAACTCTCTCAGCTTTTCTTCATAGGAGAGGTGCTCCAGCCCTCTGATCATCTTTGTGGCCTCCTCTGGACTCGCTCCAACACATCCACATCCTTCTTATGTTGGGGGCTCCAGAACCGGACGCCGTACTGCAGGTGGGGTCTCACAGGAGCAGAGTAGAGGGGCAGAATCACCTCCCTCAACCTGCTGGCCACGCTTCTTTTGATGCAGCCCAGGATGCTGTTGGCTTTCTGGGATGCGAGCACACGTTGCCAGCTCATGTCCAGCTTTTCATCCATCAGTACCCTCAAGTCCTTCTAGGCAGGGCTGCTCTCAATCCTTTCATCCCCCAGCCTGTACTGATACCAGGGGTTGCCTCAACCCATGTGCAGGACTTTGGACTTGGCCTTGTTGAACCTTATCAGGTTCATATGGGCCCATTTCTCAAGCTTGTCCAGGTCCATCTGGATGGCATCTTGTCCCTCAAGTGTGTCAACCACAGCACTCAGCTTGGTGTCACCTGCAAACCTGCTGAGAGTGCACTCAATACCACTGTCTATGTCACTGATGAACATATTAAACAGTACTGGTCCCAATACAGAACCCTGAGGGACACCACTTATCACCAACCTACATCTGGACATTGAGTCATTGACTGCTACCCTCTGGATGTTACCATCTAACCAATTCCTCATCCACCGAACAGTCCACCCATTAAATCCATATCTCTCCAATTTAGAGAGAAGGATGTTGTGGGGAACCGTGTCAAAGGCCTTACAGAAGTCCAGGTAGATGACATCCGTAGCTCTTCCTTTGTCCACTGATGTAGTCACTCCATCATAGAAGGCCACTAGGTTGGTCAGGCCTTGGTGAAGCCATGCTGGCTATCTCAAATCACCTCCCTGTCCTCCATGTGCCTCAGCATAGCTTCTAGGAGGAGCTGTTCCATGATCTTCACAGGCACAGAGGTGAGCCTGACAGGTCAGTAGCTCCCAGGATCCTCCTTTTTACCCTTTTTAAAAATGGGTGCAATGTTTCCCTTTTTCCAGTCAGCAGGGACCTCACCTGACTGCCATGACTTTTCAGATATTATGGAGAGTGGCTTGGCAACTACATCAGCCAATTCCCTCAGGACTCTGGGATGCATCTCATCAGGTCCCAGGACTTAGGTATATTCAGGTTCCTCAGGTGGTCACAAACCTGATCTTCTCTTACAGTGGGAGGGACTTTACTCCCCCAAGTCCCTGTCTTGTAGTCCATCCAGTCGAGAGGTGTGGGAAGAGAGACTGACAGTGAAGACTGAGGCAAAAAAGTTGTTGAGTACCTCAGCCTTCTCCTTGTCCGTTGTTACCAGTTTGCCTGTCATGTTCATCAAGGGGGTACGCTTTCTTTGACCTTCCTTTTCTGGCTGGCATACTTGTACAAGCTCTTCTTATTATTTCTTGTGTCCCTTGCCAAGCTCACCTCCAGCCACACATTGGCCTTCCTGACCCCATCCCTACACAACTGGGCAGTGTCCCCACACTCTTCCCAGGATACCTGTCCCTGCTTCCACCACCTGTGCATTTCCCTCTTGCCCTTTAGTTTGACCAGCAGATCTCCACTCAGCCATGCCAATCTCTTGTCTTCCTTTCCTGATTTCTTACAGCTGGGGATCGAGAACTCTTGTGCTCTGTGGAAGGCATCCTTAAAGATCTGACAGCTCTGTTCTGCTCCCTTGTCCCTGAGGGCAGTTTCCATGGGGATCCTATTGACTAATCCTTGAACAGCTGGAATTTTGCTTTCCTAAAAGTCAGGGTCTTGACTTTACTCTTTGCCTGACCCAGAGAAGAAGTATTCAGAGCTTCTGGAAAACCTGAGAAAACCACATTGCTTCCTACATCTTGAGTTCACAGTGAAAAATCAGGCAAATCCCAGGACTGCTCTTTAGGAAACCTGGTGTTTTCACATTTTAATGAAACTGCTGTTGGCACAGACAGATGAAGAGTAAGTAGATTTGTCAAACCCTCAGGCTGCTGCGGCCGCTGGCACCACTTTATCATGCTCATCAAGAGAGGGAGAGGGGATGGCAGGAGTCTAAGGTTTATGTCAATTCCTGCAAATTAACACCCATCAGATTAAGTTGTTTTATAACAAAGACGGTGATCGCTATAAAGGAAGGAGAAGGCCCTTTGGCAAGAAGAGGGAAGACTGCAGTTGGGGTTGTGTGCTAGGGACTCATTTAAAACCGAGCAGATGGGCAGTCATACCTGCTCTGTTGAACCCTGTGTTATCCACTCACACCAGCACCTTGGGCTGTCACAGCGAGGAAATTATTTGTTGTCCCTCCCATCCCTTCTGTGCCCAGTGACACTTGGCCCCCAGCCCCAGATTTTGGTTAGCATCAGTCATTGTCACAGGATGGGTAACTTGGAACAAAGAGATCCAGTCCCACTGCATGTTCCACCCGAGGCTTTAATCAGCGCATGGAGATGCAGGTCAGAGCAATTCTTCACATGTTGCTTTTCAGTATTCGGCATTGTTTTCCATCAGAGTTCAGAGCTGTTGGTCTGGGAAGCAGATCCCAGGAGGCTCTGGTTTAAGGATGCTCATGTTCTTGCTGTGTATTCTCAGCAGGAGAGCTTTGATCTCAGTATGTCTCTCTGACAGTCATGTCAGCCATGTTGTACCCATTTGTATTCAAGTGTTTGGTCCTAGTGATGTGGTTTTTCTGTTGTTGTTGCTGTTCTTTGTATTTAATTATTTTTTCTTTCTTCATTAAATATTTCATTCAGGTTGCCTGCTCCTTCATACCCTCTGGCAGAAAAACTGGCATTTTATGGTGTTTGCTTTGTTTTATTGCTTGGGGAAAATTTTCACATTATGTCATCATATTTTTTTTTTGTGATTGGTATTTAGAAGTGACACAAATGTGTTTAAACTGCAGACAGCTCATAAGGAGAGTGAATCCTGTGTGACAGGATACAGCAGGTGCAAAGAAAACCTAGATGGATGTCAGTGGAAAAAGTTGAGAAAATGAGAGAATAGCCTGGAAATCAAGAGGATACAAAAATTGCTGTAATTTCCTATAGAATTTTGCATTAGTGTTTATGATCAAGAAGAAAAGGCAAAGACCGGTTTAGATCTGTTGAAAAGTAATTGTTTTGCAAATGCAGCACTGATCTTACAGTGACAACACTGGGCGGGTTCAAGTCTGGAAGATGGCTGCATTCACGCGGTGGCCTCATGAGCTAAACTTGCCTCAGCACAATGTCCCTCAGCGTCCTCCCTTATCTTTGAAAATAAATACTGGCTTTTGAGAATAAATATTCCACACTTAGCTAGTTCCCTTGGCACTGTTCCATGCAGTCATGACTGCCCAGGTCTCCACAGGCTGGGGTCTCTCTGGACCACACTCCCCTGTATGGTGCCTATATGCCCTTGGGTTACTGGGACTGACAGAGTTGCTGCAGGGACGGAAACATGATGAGGCATGAGGGTGACATGCCAAAAAAGACACGTTATATGTAAGCCTGTTATATGTAAGACTTCAGTGTCCTTTTTAGCACTGCTGTGTAAACTGGACATTTAAATATAAGCACGTACGTATGAGAGCGACACCTATAACTCAATTCACCCAACACTTCCTCTTACAAGACCCTGGTTTTGATTGCCTACAGTTTTTCTAAGTAAGCTGAAATTTTCCGTATCAGCCTCAGGCTATATACTTTTGGGGAAAGATAATAAACATACGGCAATGAGACAAGAACACTTAGATGAATAAGGTATACATATCCACATATTACATGCCCACAGACACAGACAGATAATCACAAGTGTTTAATTCAATCAGTTTAGGAAGTTTTCACTGCCTCAGCTGGAAATCACCACTCCTTAGCGCCGGCACAGAGCCTGCGAGCATGCACGTACCTTGTCCTGAAGTATAAGGCAGAACAGGTCCGCTCACCTCAGCTCGTGTTCTTGCTGGAGGAGCGGCAGTTTCTTAAACTGCTCTAATTTTGTTTCCTGCAATTGTGTGATGATAAACGAAAGGGCTTGGCTTGTTGCAATGTGGATATTTCATATTACAGCCACTGCAAATGGTAATGCTAAAGTAGAACAAATCAGTATGTGTCTGATCTTGTCAAAAACCCGATAGGAGTCTGCATCATTCATGCTTGTTGGCATACTTATTTCAATACGTTAGAGCACATGAGGCATTTAACACTAGAGCTCCATACAAACCTCAGGAGAGTCGTTGCCCGAGTGGGTTAGTGGAGGCTCTTTGCTGGTGTCTCTCTGAAGCAGGTAAATACCTTGTCCAGAAGATATACACTGAGGTCACTCCAAGCCAAGAGTGCCCCTGTGGCTGGATGGAGACCTGCGAGGAAATTCTAGCCCCGTTGAAGTCAGCTGGAGTTTTGCCATCAACTTCGATGAAGCCAACATTCCTGTTCTGATGCAGACGTTTCTCAATAACCTCCTCTGTTGAACTTTCAACACATGCATGTTATTTTCATTACAAATAAACAAAATATTTCTAAAATTCAGACCTTCATATATACATTATGCCAGAAGATCACATTAAAAGTTCATCACGGTGCACGTGGTAAAATACTAATAATCCATCCTTGAAGTCTCTGGGAAAATTTCTGATGAGAACAAATCCCCTTTCGGTCGTTTCGCCTGAATCTACAGCGATCCGATGTACAGCTGAGAGTTTATTATTTTTGCAGAATGCACATGCATTCTGAATTTGCCTTGCTCAGAAACAGAGACAAGACGTTCATCTGTGCACTTGGCTTTGGGAAAAGACGTCTCTGTGTGTCCGCACACGGGCCCTGGTATAGGGCAGACAGGAAATCTGCCAGACGGCCTCAGCAGGAGGCTGCCTCCAACACGTGCAGCGAGGAACAAGAAATGGCTTAATGATTAATCACTGTCAACCTTTGTTCTCATTAAAAGACTCGCTTGTCGGACAAGGCTGGTAATGAGGCACTGTTCCTGGGTCTGCTGCGATGTGATTGTGCAAGCGCTGAATCTCAGCCTCTGACCCTGCAAGATGCAGCTCCCACTTTGCCCGAGTTTAAAGAGTTGGGGTGGGAACGTTGTTCTAAGAGTGCCTGCTAGTGGCTATAGGGCTGCGCGGCTTTCCAGCAAGGGATTATGGCTAGGACACAAATAAATCACTAATGGCTGAAAATCAGTTCGCAAGGATATCTCAGGAGTGAGCAGCTTTCTTATTGGTGCTGAAAAGGCAAAGTGCTGAGAAGGTTTCTATGAAGACCTGCACAAATAACTTTCTGTCAAAAGTCTGTTGCTTGTGGTTTCTCACTGAAAGTGGGGATTGGCTCTTTTGAGGTATTTGATTACGCATTTTTACCTAGAAGATTGTGCACAGTGCCTGTTTTTTACTTTTTTACTCTAAAAACTTTTGCGATACTGAGTAGCAGGAGAATTACCTATTTCTGAAAATAGTTCTGAGGGCCACTGAACTTTCAGTGTGTGCTAAAACCTGGCTTGTTAAATAAAAGCCTGGCCTCCCTGGCCCTCCCAGGCAGAGCTGCAGCAGTTGGGTGCGCTGAAATACTTCTCCCTCTGCATGTTGAGTACCTGCTGCATCACTCCATATCCAAACCTGTCACTCACACCCGTGAGGCTGCAGAAATCAGGTGTGTGCTCCCTGCTCTCATGATCATTTCCAGCTTCATAGTATCAGAAGGGATTCATCCGCATTTCCTCTTCAAGCTCCGTCGCTCCATTTGTTGGAGAAGTGACCCAGCATTTGCTTCTTTTTCCTGGTTGGATGAAGGCACGAGTATTTCTGGCAGACAGCCTGGGCTTGTGAAATTGCAAATGCTAATGTCCATGATTTCTTGTGTATGTGCCTTGGAAACATGATTGGCCCTGAAATTTTTGTTCTGAGAGCTCAGATCTTCACAGGAGAAAAACACAGAAGACAGTCCCATGTGGCTGAGCCAACTTCTTGTAAACAGTCCACAAAATTACTGAAGGGAAATATTTTGCCATCTTCAGCCAGCTGTATCTCTGGATATTGGATACAGGAAAGCCAAGTCTTGGCATCTTGCAATATTCAGGTTTTTCAAATGCTCTTTATACATATGAATGTGATCTTGCTGGATAAAACTACTCTCTGGCAGGGTATTAGGAGAAATTCAACCTATAACAGTATCTTCTGCATGATTAACTTCAGAGACTTTTAGGTCGCTCTATACAACATCCTTAGAAAGCCATTCACTAGTGTGAAGGGGTGTTCACACTCTTCCAGACATCTTACTCAGGTGTGACTAGAAGCATTGAAAATTAGGAGTGTAAGGAAATGTTCCTATCATCTAACCCGGGCTCTAACTTAGTTGTCTAAATTAGATATCTAGAGCCTAATTATACAGCCCAGTCCCTCTGTATACTGAAGGGAAAACTCCAGCAGGCAGTTTAGAGAGAATCTGGTCTCAGTTCTTGGTGGGAGACCTAAACTTAAGAGGAAACTCATTTTTACACTGTATGTTCCAGATATGAAAAAAGATTGAATGAGTTTGAGGTCCTCAGGAAGACACTTTTTGCAGCCCCATTGTGCTGAATAGGCCATAAGGCAAGGGAGAATGTGGCTGGCTTTGCCACCAGCCTTGCACAAGCCTGAAACAGGGTTGCAGGACCTCATTGAGCCATCCCATGGAGTCCTTCTCTTCCTTCTCCTCCTCGTGCTTGGTGTCCAGGGTGGTTGGGAGCCAAAGCATAATGCCCTTGAGAAGCTCATAGGGTCAGGACAGCCATGAGTCCCTGAAAAAAATCCACAGAAGGCCCTTGGGGCGAAAGGTTTGCACATCCTTTTCCCGCCAAGGGTCCCTGAACTGCTTCTGAACTAGGAATGCAGAAATGCCAGCTTGCAAAAGGCTTTCAGGGGCTCCTGGCAAGCTTTGGAGAGCAAGGAGAGCAGAGGAAGGGAGGAAGGTGCACTTTGTCCTGGAGCCACAGGGTCCTGCCAGCTCTTTGCTTTGCAGAAATCCCTCTATCCAGCTGTTACCGCTCAATATAAAAGCAGTGATGAGGAAAATCCCCTTCTTTCCCTGGTAAACGCAGAAAAGCTGGACATGAGCTGGCAATTTGTGCTTGCAGCCCAGAAAGCCAACCGCATCCTGGGCTGTATCAAAAGAAGCGTGGCCAGCAGGTTCGAGGGATGTGATTCTCCCCCTCTACTCTGCTTTTGTGAGACCCCACCTGCAGTACTGTGTCCAGCTCTGGAGCCCTCAGCACAGGAAGGACATGAACCAGTTGGAGAGGGTCCAGAGGAGGGCCACGAAGATGACCAGAGGGCTGGACCAGCTCTCCTATGAGGACAGGCTGTGAGCGCTGGGGCTGTTCAGCCTGGAGAAGTCTCTGAGGAGACCTTATAGCGGCCTTCCAGTACCTAAAGGGGGCTTATAGGAAAGATGGGGAGAAACTTTCTAGTAGAACCTGTTGCAATAGGACAAGGGGCAGTGGTTTTAAACTAAAAGAGGGTAGATTCAGACTAGACATTAGGAAAAAATGTTTACAATGAGCGTGGTGAAGCACTGGAACAGGTTGCCCAGAGAGGTGGTAGATGCCCCATCCCTGGAAACATTCAAGGCCAGGCTGGACGGGGCTCTGAGCAACCTGATCTAGTGGGGGATGTCCCTGCTCCTTGCAGGGGGGTTGGACTGGATGACCTTGGAAGGTCCCTTCCAACCCAAACCATTCTATGATTCTGTGACACATGGTCGGCTGCAGGGGTGTGCTCCCAGTCACGTGAAGCCTTCACCATGCAGTCAAGCACATGGGGCTCCCCAGCTTGAGGGGTGCTGGCCCAGCCCCTGCAGCCTGCTGGGCAGAGGGGTCCCTGGGCAATAGGCCAAGCATGTCCCGCTCCAGGCTTTCTTCAGTCAGAGGTTTCTAAAGTTAAAGTGCATAAACCTCAGGCATGGGAACCCAGGAATGAAATTCAAAAGGTCACCAGTAGCTTTTAGATGTGTGGAGCTGTAGTAAAGCTGCTGCAATAAAGCCAGGCTTGGAGCAGAACGAAATGATTCAACGAAAACAGGGTAGCTACAATCCAAATCTGCCCTTCCTCGGCAGGGATGTCGGATAGCGTGCTTTGTCCAGGCACAGGGGCAGAGCCCCACATCCCTGGCAATGCTGTAGCCCTTCTGCCTCCTGATTTGCAATGATGCAAGTGCAGGGTGAGAGTCAGGCTCGATAGCGCTGGTTCACGATGGGTCAAACTGCCACGCAGCTAATCCCCTGATTTATTAGGAAACTGTTCTTCCTGCTCCCATCACATTGCTGCCGATGGAAGATCAGCAGGCAGGAGAAGTAACACATTGTAGATTCATAGGCTCAAGCTGACATTTCATGAACAGCAGAGAAAGGACCAAATGCAAAAAAAAAACCCAAACTGGCTCCAAGTTGATGATTTATACTGTTTTCTCAGGGCCTGTTTGCCAAGCAGCTGGTGTTTTGTGCCAATGGCTGTTACAGAAGAGCTTTCTTTGATAGGTATCGTGCATGGACAGTACTCAGTTTATCTGAAAACAAAATCCCTCCCTGTGGTGTACATGGGCTGGCAGGGTATGAAGGAAAGGAAAAGTTGGGCTTTGTTGGTTCTTTTTTTCATGCAGGACTGTGAAAGCACATTTGGGGGAGCCTGCATTATCTGGGGAAAAACACAACAGACGAATTCTATTAATGGATGTAACATGTGGCTGGGTTCAAGCTAGAGTTGTCATTTGAATATAGAAGTCAAAGCCAATTTATTGTAACATATTTTTCTTTTCAAAATATTTTAAGAAAGACAAAAAAGTTTGCGCAACAACTTGGCAAGCAGGTCTGTTGAGAGGAGGTATTTTCTATCTTGCAGCTAACATAAGGGCTGAAAAATGTGGCAGTGCTGAGCAATCCTGGATTCCTTCTGGAGCTGAAAGAAAGTGTGCGGGATATAATTGTGTAAGAGCCCAATAAATTTTGAAGGGTGGGTTTGTAACACCGCCTTGGGGGCTGCAGGTGGCTCCAGAAGAAAGTCATGGTTTTTATTTCAGTAACAGGACATCAAATACTTTATCTAGCTAGCTACGCATTCGTGTGGCCCCATCTAAAAGCCACAGAATTATTTTAAAATAGAAATTCCCATAACATTCATTGTGTTTCTTCCATGCCAGATGGTAGGAAGATAAGTTGGATTCGTTTGTAGTGTGTGTGTGCGTGTTACTGGGCAGGGGGGCGGGGCTCTGCAAAAGCTAAAGCGCGGAAATGAGCTTTCCTGGAGTTTGCAAAGTGATGAGCATCAGTGTTCTGTGGTCTTCAGGGCATGGATAGGCTACCCCTGGCCAGTCCTTGCTTTGCTGTTGGTCAGTACGAACTTCCCGGGATGCCATGGGAGGCAATGTCCATGGAGCAGAGCTTTACGTAGGTAGTAGACCAGACCTTGGGACTACACCTCAGTATCAAGAGAACTGCTGATAACAGGGGGCATCAGAGTCCAGCTGTGGATTCCTGTGTTGTGGGGAAAATACACTGCTGCATATTAGGTTTTACAGAATTAAGTGGTTTGGTTCCTACAGTGAATTGTAACAAAGTGGAGTCAGAAAACTGATGTTTCTCATGACTGTTGTGACCTCTCCGGTGTCTCCTATTTTCTTTGTACCTGGGCAGCTAAGGGATACCTGACTATCAAGCGATCCAACATAGGCTGAGTATTTTTGTGGGGTAATGTATTTTTGTGTGCAGACTGAGAAAATGATTTCCTACGTTTGTGTTCTGGTAAAGGTCTAAGTACCGAACATTGGTGGAGCAAGTAGACAGAAAACATTGCTGCCAAGGGAAACCATGGGTAAAAGAAAATGAGCAACATATTGTCATCCCATGTTCATTCTCATCCTGAATGTGAATGTTTGAGTCTCCAGGTTCCTTCCCCTTTGCCTTCTGAGATGAATTTTTGCTGTCCCTTCCTCATGAAGTGCACACGGGGAAGAGGAAGAGGGTCTAGTTCCATCACAAAGACCAGGGAGACCCTAAAGCCCTCTTCAAAGTCCTGTCCGGTTACACATTTGTTTTACCAAGGAAGCTGATAGACTCTAAGCCTATTTAATCCTGCCGCTAATGGGAGTTAATTAGTCTCTCAGAGATTGCTCTTGTCAGGGATGTGAGGGGATGAATGAAAGTGGCACCACTCACCCCACTGTGAAGTAACAACTTACCGCTTCTGTATTTTCTAAGAATAGATGCCCCTTCTAACAATGAGTCTGTAGTTCCTCGCTGCTGCTCGCCAGATGGTAGGAACCAGCAGACACCAAGTTTGTTCCCTTGTGGTCAAACAATCTGCCACACGGCCTGATGCAAGTTTTCTGAAAGATTCCCAGGATGGCTGCGTTACTTATGTTAGTGTTTCCCAAGCTCCTGGTACAACATTGAGGTTTTCCACTGGAACACACATTTTCAGAGTTTTCCATGAGTGATGAAGTTACTCAATCCCCTCCTTATTTTGTCAAAGCCTTTGTATTGATCACTCATCCTGAGAATCTGTGGCCTGTGTCCTGTACTTGAGCTAATTGCATAAGAAGGATTATTTCCTTTTCTTGATGCTTGTTATTATTTTCATCCTTCACGAGCCATTTCTTCTGTTTCAGGATCAACACTCTGTGGTAGGCCAGGGAGCTGGCCCCACTCCAAACTCCAGTTCTTGCTCAAATCCAAACACTGGAAGTGGTTACATGAACTCATCCCAGCAATCAATGTTGAATCAGCAGCTGATGGAAAAGAAACAGGCTCTGCAACGGCAAATGATGGAGCAAAAACAACTCCTTCTACAGCAGCAGATGTTGGCAGAAGCTGTAAGTTTTCTAATTTCTTATTTTACATGGAAAAGATTATCACAGAAACAATAGAAAAGAAAGCTCAGACAGGGGGAGGAAAGCCCCCAAAACTTCGAGGTCATTTTGGTAATGCCTAGACATTCTGGAGTGTGCTTCATATTTTTCAGCACTTTCCTAGGCCCTTTTGAAACCTTCTTCAGTTTATATGAAACAATTCAAGTATCTGAGCTACTGTGGTTTCATTATGAGAACAGTCTAAGCACATGCTTAATTAGAGGCATATGAATATTGTCAGTGGTCTTCTTTGCACGATAAACTAAGGTGCACTGCTATGCTACTTTGACCACAGAGGAAAGCTGACTCCAGGCTCTGCAACCTAGTCAGCATGGCATAAAGTGCCTGTGTGTAAACAAGGATCAGGTACATTGATTTTAGTGTTCAACACAAGTTTGTGTGCTTGACTGGGATCATACATGAGTCCTCCTTTCTCTGTTTTTCCTTTTGCATTTCCAGATATTTGTAGCCAGTTCTTCTCTCCCCCTTGGTATCTGAGAGACCAGTTGGGAGTTTCTGGTCATTTTATGAGGCGTGGGGGTATTTGTGGTCTTATTGGCAGTGATAAGTACTAGAATCCACTAGTTTGGTTCCACTAAACTGGCTTTGCTGTTGATATTGCATGAACTGAGTCAGCTGAAGGTGCTTCATGGACCGTCACCCATGGCCAGTGCAATGGAGGGGAGTTCCAGCTGCTCAGAGCAGTGACACGTGCCCTCTACATCTTGGTAGTCCTGCTTGCCAAAGCACAAAGTCCTAGAAGAGGAATTGAGCTTGGCATGTCCTAAGGCAGGCAGAAAGCAACATGGGTGCTTTCTCATTTACCTCAACCTCCATCTCTCAGCAGACCCATTCATGCATTTTGAATTCACTTTCTTTTCTCTACAAAGATGTAGACTCAGAAATAGTGGCACATTTAGGGAAAGCCATTCAGTAATTAAAGAACAACACAGAAGTGGAAAAACATTCATGTTTTTGTGGGAATGTTTTCAAAACAAAAATGATTCCATTTTTAATAGAGAATATCTTTTCGTTTACAAATGTGTTTCCATTCCAAAAACACAATTAGAAAGCTTGAGTTTGAAATGAAGGATTTCATTTGTCCTAAAAGGGAAATATTTGTTGATTTTTAATTTATGCAGAAGAAAACTGAAGTTTCAAATCAGCTCTACGTACTGCAGTTTTCTGTCAGAAATTTTAGCAGAATGACAAGCTAATTGCTCAAATAGCTCTTCCTAAAAATAAATAAAATAGAAGTTAAAATCACTCTACTGAATGTGTTTTTTTAGTCAGCTTACCTTTGCTTTTGTATCATACACACGAAGCCTGTCTACAGTTTTTACAAGTATTGCAAGGAATTCCTGGGAGATAGCTTGTCTTTCACCTTCACAAGGGTTTAGGTCGAGCGGTAGGTTAAAATGAGCCTTATAAATCTTAATCAGGCCCCTTAGTCCCAGCGTGTATTACGGAAATGCCTGAATACCACAAGAAAGGCTCTTCTCCCAGTGTTTCAAAGTGCTTCTGGCAGAAGAACAAAAAGATTTTTCATGAGAAGGTCCGTTTGTGTGCTCTTCTCAGGCAGAATCCTGATCCCCAAATGACTCTGATGGACTTCCACCACCAGCCAGACTCTTTCACACTGACAAGCCCATTTGCCATTCTGGCAGCCGAGCACAAAACCCTGGCACCTTGCAGAGACGGGGTGAAGCCTGCCCAGCAGCTGCCCAGTAACCACTACTCTGGGAGGCACGTGGCCACGGGCAGTGACTTATCATTGACTGAGGTGATCAAACCCACATTTTCTTGCCATGGGGTGACATATCCCAAGGAGTCATTGCTCATGAGTAGGCGGTAGCACTCTGGAGGCATCAGGTCACACTGATGCTGATGAGAGATTTGGCATTGACTCTGGTGCCTGTGCTTTCCGGATCCTCACAAACACAGGGCAGTTAGATTTCAGTTCAAGGACTTGGATTTCTATCTTCCCTTCACCAGAGATGGTCCCTGCAGACCCAAAATTAAAAAAAAAGAATCTCCCCTACTAATCCTTTTTTTTTCTGCAATCTTTCCCCGCTGTCCTTCCCCCAGTGTAAGAGGAAAGACAGCACCACATACTTGTACAGAGAAGCACAGGGCAATGGCGAGTGGCATGAAAACCAACCAGCCCAGCGCTGTCCTTGCTAAATCCCAGCCATGTGTCCTGCTGGTATCCCTGGTGAGGAGACATACGGGGCAAGACAAAGCAATGGGTTTTGCTGATTTTTGTGGGATCTCCTCCGGTGTAGGAGGAAGGAGAGAGTGAGGGATAGGCGTGGCTGCAAATGGAGATGACGAGCTGAAATCCTCTTTGCCAGCTGGGCACTCTGAGAGGGCTGATGACCATTGACACAGCCAAGGGGCAGATGTCTACCTTGCAGGTCTGGACCCTCCTTGCTCCCCAGCTGCATCCCGGCTGTGTGTTTGGGTGAGATCTGGGTGTTTGCTCTGTCTCTGTGCTTTCTCTGAAAGCAAACCCAGCTGCACAGACAGGGAGGGAGCCATGAGGAACCATCAGGCCCCTCTGTGTGATAAGGATCATGAGCAAGATGGTGCAGAGGTCGGAAGACACTTTGTACTGCAGTGCAGAGATGGCCAATGTTCTCAGAGTCTGAGAAACTCTCAGTGGTTTTAGGGAAAGTTAGGCCAGACTCAAAACACAATACAACCAGCAGAAAGGTTTCCATACAGGCTTCAGTGGGTGATGGTACAGGTTCACAGCTGCCTCTCCTGTGGACCAGAGAGGGTAAAAGTAAGGAACACTTCAGCTTTGTACATACTGAGAAAAGAAAGGTAGGCAAAACACAGAGCCAGGAAAGCATAAGGAAAACCAAATGAATATATTTCTACTCTGATCCTCTAGGAGAAAATAACTCCACAAGACCAGCTGAATAGACACTTGACACGACCACCACCAGATTATAAAGATCAAAGAAGGAACGTTGTCAATATTCAACAAGCAAACCAATATTCTGGTAAGTGTCCATGGGCTAAATGAAACTGGTTCCTTCCTTCCAGCTGGAAGACCGTCTAGGAGAGCCATGCATGCACTGGTGACTGGGGCCTGATTTTTTGCATTTTACATCACCACAGAGACAGTGGGTGGAGGCTCCAGCTATCCTGTGGTATTCACCTCACTGTCCCCCAGCACTGAGAAATGCTGATGTACAATCTGGAGAACCAGCTGGTGGTTCATTCATCCAGGCTGATGCTGCATCTCTCAGACATAGGGAAGGAGGGGCTGGTGCCTCTTCCACTGGAATCATAGAATAGTTAAGAGTTGGAAGGGACCTTTAAAGGCCATCTAGTCCAACCCCCCTGCAAGGAACAGGGACATCTCCAACCAGATCAGGTTGCTCAGAGCCTCATCCAACCTGGCCTTGAATGTTCCCAGGGATGAGGCATCTACCACCTCTCTGGGCAACCTGTGCTACTGTTCCACCACCCTCAATGTAAAAAAATTTTTCCTAATCTGAATCTACCTCCCTCTATTTTAAAACCATTACCCCTCATCCTATCGCAACAGGCCCTGCTAAAGAGTTTCTCCCCATCTTTCCTATAAGTCCCCTTTAAGTATCGAAAGGCCGCTATAAGGTCTCCCCGGAGCCTCCTCTTCTCCAGGCTGAACAGCCCCAACTCTCTCAGCCTGTGCTCACAGGAGAGGTGCTCCAGCCCTCTGATCATCTTCCTGGCCTCCTCTGGACCCTCTCCAACAGGTCCACGTCCTTCTTATGTTGGGGGCTCCAGAGCTGGACACAGTACTCCAGGTGGGGTCTCGCAAGAGACTGGCACTGCCTGGGACAGATGTGCACCTAAATACATGGTACAGAATCCTCTTGACTATGCAACCTCACTCTATCCAGATGCTTCTCTCACGTACGTGGTACATCTTGCTTCAGAGATGAGAACCGTCTTTGAGTGGCAGCTCACGTACAGCGTGAGGACCCTCATACTGATTTTTAAGTACCTCACATGACACCATTATGGGCAATCAGAGCTACTGTCTGAACTTTTGGTCTGTTTAATATGCCATGGTCATGGCCTCAGTGCTGCTCTACAAGGAGCATTTCAACAGATCAGTGAAACAGCAGAGTAAACCCCCTGCTTTCTGCCAGAACTGGCCAAGGCAGAAAATGTTCAACACTTCAGGACTAGTCCTTTGTTTCAGCTCTTGTGCCCTCACCTCCTTAGGGAGTCTAGTTTTGGGAGCACAGGATTGCCTGTTTGGCTGTTCACCTTGGTTAGCTGAAGGCTGCTCTGAGAGCAAAGGCAGAGTAAGGAAAGGGTGCTGGGGAGAGAGATGAGGTGGGGGGAAATGCAGCAGATGGAATCGAAGGATGTTCTTTACACTGCAAAGCGTCTGTGCGTTTAAGTATAAAAAGGATCCTTTATATCTTTGTATACAACACAATGAGGAAAAAAAAAAGATGTTTTGGTTTTGTTTTTTTTTCTAACTGTTGGCTCTGCAGATTCAGACAGGGATTTGAGTCTTTCCTTCCTACCTGTCCTTTGTAGCAAAACTTTTTTCAGCTTCTATTACGATTTTAATGAGTTCCCAAGTGCAGCTTGCTCACTTGCAACCCCTCTGCCCAACTTGCTGGCCGTGGCACCAACAGGCCAGCTATGTGTTGATGGCCCAGGCTGGGCTGCTCAGGCAATGCTCATGCACTCCTTCGCTTTGTTTACAAGTCCTAGCAGTGATAAGCTCACTGTAGTCTAGAAACTGCTGCTTTCTAAGGGGCCTGAGTGTTTATCACCTTCAGCAAATTTGCAGAAGCATCTCTGATGCCATGGCGATGGCAATGCCACACGGCAGAGAGGGACCCATTTGCTGGCTTGGTACCTCCTGTGCTCATAAAACAAATGCTTTGGCAACCCCAGCAGTTTGCTGGGGAATCCTGTGATTCGGTGTGTTGTTTCAAGGCTCATTCCTGGAATCAAATGATTAACTGAGATTCTTGGCTTTTACTTAAAAACAATTCATTTCTAGCCCAAGAGAGAAAATGGAAATGACTGCAGCCACATCTGTGAAAGGCTCCAAAATAAGTAGATCGCCATTGTTATGTGGCTCTTCTTGTTCTTAATCTGATGGACTCTCTGCCAATCTCGTGGTATTTCAAGTCTCATCTCCTGGGCTTGAAACATGTGGGACTGGCAGCACTTGTCCATTCAAATCTCAGGTCCCCGCTGAGTGAGCCCGGGGAGGAGAGCAGCGTTTCAGGCGAGCCTGGGAGAAAGGGCTGTGCCAGGAGCTCGCAGCAAGGCTACCAGATGGAGTGATTAGGAAACTCTTGCATAAGGGAGTAACAGCAGGGAATCTGTTCTCTTTTTCTGGGAATAGCTTTGCTCAGGTCGGGAAAGAAGAGACAAAAAGTTAAATAAAATAACATTGGGGCTTGAAGACACTTAGTTAAGCAATTTATTCCTCTGTGCTTTTCCCCATAGTGCCAGGTCATGCCAAGAAAGCCCCAAGACGAGCAGGTGAATGGGGTGGTGAAGGCATTTTTCCAAATCGCTGTAGCCCGGGGTGCCCAGCTGCTGTGCACAGTGCTGCCGGGGAAGACGTTTCTTCCCATCTGGAAGAAATCAGAATGGAAAATATTTGTGTTAAAAATAAAAGGATAAAAATAGCAATAGAAAGAAAGAGGAAACTTCATCTTTTGCACAATGAGTACAGCCCGTGTCCTGACTACTTGTGCTCCTTGAAGACTGCAGGAGGGGTGCGATGGCAGCCCTGGGGCAGGGTCACCCCAGGAGGGGCTCCATCCCAGCAGCAAGCAAAGTGACTCCACGAACTTCTTGTTCAGCTGGAGGGGGAGAACTGGCTCTCCCTACATGGCTGTTTCAGGTCTTTTGAAATGCCATGGATTTCTGTGCTATTCCACCTCTTTACTACTGGCATAAGGGAGCAAAGAATCAGGGCCCCCATCTCCATCACCCCTGCGAAAAGATGTCACAGTATTTCCAAAAAGCAGTGAGCAATGCACAGCCCACTAGCAAAGCCAAAGGCAGGGCCGATCGTGAGGTTGCCTGCTGAGCACTCATTTTCTCCTCTTCATTTCCAGAGCTCAATTCAGTTAGGTGACTCCCTGGGAGCACATGGAGGAGAATCTGATTGTTCCTGTGGGAGTAAAAGCAGGTGGAATCTTCATAGCATCTCCTGTCCCAGGGACTGCCCAGCTTGGGGACTGAACTTAAGTGCTTAAGTTAGGACAACGTAATTAGATTCTCTATAGACAAGTGCCTCCTGCTTACAGCCAGTTTGTGGAAAAGTCTGCCTTCTAGGATAAGGTGAGCTTCTTAATTTAGGTATCTATGTTTATATTATAAAATCATAGAATCATAGAATGGTTAGGGTTGGAAGAGACCTTCAAAGGCCATCTAGTCCAACCCCCCTGCAAGGACCAGCGACATTTCCAACCAGATCAGGTTGTTCAGAGCCCCGTCCAACCTGGCCTTGAATGTTTCCAGGGATGGGGCATCCACCACCTCTCTGGGCAACCTGTGTTACTGTTCTACTACCCTCAATGTAAAAAATTTTTTTCTTATGTCAAGTTTGAATCTACCTCCTTCTGTTTTAAAACCATTACCCCTTGTCCTGTGATAACAGACCCTGCTGAAGAGTTTCTCCACATCTTTCCTATAAGCCCCCTTTAGGTACTGGAAGGCCACTATGATGTCTCCCTGCAGCCTTCTCTTCTCCAGGCTGAACAGCCCCAAGTCCCTCAGCCTGTCTTCATAGGAGAGCTGCTCCAGCCCTCTGATCATCTTCATGGCCTCCTCTGGACTCGTTCCAACAGGTCCGTGTCCTCCTTATGTTGGGGGCTCCAAAGCTGGACGCAGTACTCCAGGTGGGGTCTTGCGAGAGCAGAGTAGAGGGGCAGAATCACCTCCCTCGACCTGCTGGCCACGCTTCTTTTGACTGGAACAAGCAACTCCAGTGGTGGAGTTAATAATGATTTTGGGAAGAGATTACTTTTAAATACTTAGGGGAAAAAAGGAATCCTTTGCATCTATTACTAAATGGAAATAGCATATATATAAAAATAATGCAGAAAAGGCAGAAATATATGATAATTTTTTCTTCGATTCCAGTCTGAGGGAACTGAACATCATTATAGTGAAATTTCAACAGGAACAGTATATTAAACAGCTGTTCCTCAGCATAGACTTTTTAAATATGTATGTGCATGATTTGTCTTCAGGAGTTTTAAAAGAGCTGGCTGAGCGGTTCCAACTCTCCAAATTCTTAACATCATTTTTTATTTAGTCTTGAAACTCCAAGAAGACTGCTAATGCCATGACAAAAATTAAAAGAGTAAGCAAGTAATTGCAGCCCTAGTGACCTGATGCAAGACTCAGCCAAAATACTGGGGAGCTGATACAGCCTGAACAACAAAGAATTTAGGAAGGGAACATAATTTATGTCAGGCAACATGGGCTGATGTAAAAGAATCTTTTCAAACTAGCGTGGTATTTTTTTTTCAATGAAATGACAACTTTGGTTGAAAAATGTAATAGTTGTTCAGGTAATGTCCTTTAAAGCATCTGACTTCATAATGCCTATTTTGGTTAAGAAACCAGAATGATACCAAGTTAACATAGCACATACAGATATGGCTGATAGATTTCCAGATACCACTGTAAACAGGCTGTGTGATTGCAACCAAAAGGACAAACAGATGATGCTGAACAAGAAAAAAATAGCTCACTTTGCAACCACGTTGGAGATGTGCAAGAGGTGTACTGTGACTAGCTGTGATGTATAGCCTTGAAATCAAACGTTGAAAACTGTTGAGTTCTGAAAGGGCTTAGAAGGACTGAAGGACTGGAACACGTGCCACACGCTGAGCCTGATGTACAGGCATGATCACAGTCTTGAAGCACCTGTGCAGGAAGAAGGAATTGATGATGGACCAACTAAAAAAATTAATCACACAGACTAAAATACAGTAAGATTTGATGACAAAGTCAAAGTTAATCAAATTCAGTCTGGTTTCGTTGTATGTACGAAGGATCAAACCAAGGCGGTGTCCCATGTCCAACAATTGCTGCTAGTTGCTACTCATGAAACAGCAAATCTCCAGGGCTGTATGTTCCTCTCTTCTTCCTCTGGAAGACACTCAGGGAATTCCCCAAATGTGGTGATACCTTCGTATCAAGCCCATTCCACAGCTTTTCTCACACTTTAGGAGCCACCCAAAGTGGTACAAGAGTTTACCTTGTACTGTGCTATGTGGCAAAGATTTTCTTGGGTGACCCACACATTCTGTGAAGAAACATCTCCTTTCATTTGCCTTGAACTTGACTTCTCCTAGCTGCACTTTTTGTAGGGCTTGTGCTGGAAGCAACATTGGCAAAGGGAATTAAGCTATGGAGCAGCTGATTGTGTGCAGAGCCATCTACACTGGCTGTGTTCAGAAAAACTCTGGTCTTCCTCAACCAGCCTCTCAGGAGTGAATTCAGAGCCTTGCACAGCATAAGCAATCAGCCTACATTGCATAAATGACACATTGTGGCCTCAAAATAGAGACTGTGTAGCCACAAATCTTCCACAGAAGGGAGCTTGTGTCCAGGTTTGGAGGCTGAAGAGAAGAGAAAGCTCTCTTCTTGCAATTCATCGGCAGATGTCAGGTACAGGAAAATCCTCCATTGGGTAGAATTAGCCACAAATGGTAGATTTGTGCCAACTGATAACTTCTATTTTCTGATGCATAAAAGGTGATGTTCATGTGCAGCAACGGCCTGCACATCAGGTATCATGTGTGGCTCCCTCATGGGCAAGTCAGCTTCTACAGGGGCAAATGGCCGTAGCCCAGCTGGGAACAGAGCTTAGAAGGGGCACATGGGTGGCGCTCACCAGGCACGGCACCAAGCCACGTCCTCATGTCTCCTCAGCTGCCACGTGGGAGGACAAGCAGGTCACAGGCTAAGCTGAGCTGCTCTCCCAGCACCTGGCTGGCAGGGAGGCTCTGAGTGCTGAAAATGTGCGAGATGCAGTCTTGGCTTCTGCTATCACCACAGAAGGGATAGATACCACTGCTGTAGGTGTCTAAGAAAGGTGGAAGAGGGGCCTGATGGTGGCGCCTGTCACTCCCCATTGTCTCTAGAGGGAGCCAGGAGGAGCCATGCCCTTTAAGGAAGAAAAGTTCTTGATTGCCTCTGCTGCTGCTCACTTAGACAGGCCTTGTCCTGTCTGAGGTGCATACTGCTTCTGTAAAAGAAGGCAGAAAATTCTTCTATTCTGCCCAGTGGTTCTGTCTGTCCTTCTCTGCTCCAATATTTCTCTTACAATGAGCACGACTTTTGGTTTATCTGATGTCCTCTCAAGGGATGGAAAGACCACCAATAGCCTTATCTAGACCAAATCACCCTTTGGACGGTAGGCATCTTTAAGGCCTTCAGCAAGTTCCTGCAAGTCCTTTTAATAGCAAAGTATCTTCTTAAAGAAATTCTGCTGCTAGGAAACTGAATTTTTAACCTGTTGGTATTTGAATGACACCATGCATTGATGCACTCATGTTTGTTTTAACACTTTGGGTTTCTTCTTTCCAGGTGGTTCACCAGCTGTGAGTATGAGCTCCAGCAATATGTCCTTATCCAACCCAATTACATCTCAGAGCATCATGCCCCAGAGCTCCAGCCTCATGTCCACTCCTGCTGGGACCCGAATGCCTTCTGTTCCTGCTGCTCGGAGTATGGGCTGCTACGGGAACCTTCCTTGCAACCAGCCAAGCACATACAACGTGAATTCAGGAATGAACCAAATGCAGCCACACAGGAACCAAAATCAAGTCCTGCCCAGTCAGAACAATGCCATGATGTCTCGACAGCAAACCATGACACAAGGAAACAACGTAGCGGCTTTTGGGACGGGGTCAGTGGTCAACACACAGCAAGTAAGGCCAAGCTTGAACCATGGAGCCACAGGTATCCCTGCGCAAAGGCCAGCCAACGTGATGATCACGGCTACTGCCACTGCTCAGAACTGGGCCCCGCAAGAAGCTGCAGTGAAGCAGCAGGATGCACTGAAACCCACAGGGGTTCGTTTCCCCACTGGCACTTCATATCCTAACCAGTCTTTGCAACGCAATGTAGGCAACCAGCATTTTCCTCAGCGTGCATTGGCACCTCCCAATCAGTTAACAGCAGGAGTCCAAATGAGGCCTCCTCCCAGCCAAATGCACCAGACTCTAAATGGACAATCTGCTGGCTCATTACGAGGTCTCAGCATAAGACCTAACCAGCTGAGAGGACAGACTGTGCCTACCTTGAATCAGCCAGGAACAAGTATGACACCTCCGTCATCTCTGCCATCAACCAGTTTCACATCTACCAACCAAAACTCTCGGGCTTACCAAGGAAGTGACCATGGTAATGACCTAGCGTTTGACTTTCTGAACCAACAAGGTGACAGTATAGGACCTGCGCTCAACAGTGACTCAGACTTTATAGATTCTTTACTGAAAACGGAACCTGGTAACGATGACTGGATGAAAGATATCAACCTCGATGAAATTTTGGGGAACCACTCGTAAGTGACAGTCCCAAGGGTGAACAAGATGAAGAGACAGTAAGGACATCAGCTTTCTTTTTAGATGCCAACAACCTGCTTTATTAATTTACACTCCAGTAACTGAGCTGTCCTTCAAAATACCACGCAGGGCGACTGCCCCTTTTGAAGAGTTGCTCTAGGATCAAAATTGAAGTCTCCCCCAATGAAACAATAATGTAAGTTGAATTCTTGCCTGCCACAAAGGAGTGAGAACGCGTGAAGGGTCTGTTCCCCAAACCAGTGCCCAGCGCATTGCAAACCCATCAGTACTTCTCACGGGGGCTGCATGGAAAACGGTGTTTAGCTTCCCATACACGCAAGCAAGCAGACAGTGGTATGGGTGACGGAACATCCTTTCTCTGAGTGCAAATAAGAGCCCGAGTGGTTCAGAGCTCTTCAGTCATCGTGTTCACAGCCCTTAACTTCCTCGGGACTACTCAGCCCTGACCGCATCAGACCCTGTCTAAATCTCATTTTGTTACAAAAACTGTTCACTTCTACACAGAACAAACTCACATTTGCTTTCCTGATGATTTTGTTTTAAGCCTTCTATACTTTGTAGCACACACAAGGGTACATGATCCCATCCACAGGAAGAAGGAAACAGATCACCTGGTGCATAACTCCGTGTGCTCTTGTGATCGCATTCTCCCTTTCATTAGCACTTGCAGTATCGGAGGAGGCTACGGTCCTGCCAGCAGCACAGTCATTTTGGGCATTGAGGGAAACATGAGATGAACTACACCAAAGCTCAGGAGCCTCACTTTGCCACTTTGCCCTACCCCAGGGACTCCAGTGACTTAATGGACAACTTGAGGGAGAAAGGTGCTCACCATTTGACCCTCAGCAACTACTTTCGCTGTCCAGCTTAGCAGAGGGCAGATACATGAAGTGGCTCAGCTAAGCCACTGTCCCCATTTTCATCTCAACCCACAGCGAGTGTCAGGTAGTTTAGCCCGGTCATCTTCTATTGAACAGGTTTATCCCAGCAGAAATGCCAGTGTCTCTGTCTGGGGAGAGACTACTGTTTTGATTGCATAACATTTTGGCTCCATCTGGCTTTCCCTCTGCCATATGGGGGGAGTGGAAAGAGGTCCAATAGCGGCCCAGGTCCCCACAGTCTCCGCTGGACAGAGTACAAGAGTGCAGCCCCTGAAACCAACATGCAGATCCACGGTAACCACCTGGGTTACTCGCAGTAGGAGGCTTCACTCAGCCACATCC
Source organism: Ardeotis arabs (assembly GCA_011801015.1). Lineage (NCBI taxonomy): Eukaryota > Metazoa > Chordata > Aves > Otidiformes > Otididae > Ardeotis > Ardeotis arabs. The sequence goes on along the minus strand of JAAGAY010000141.1, from coordinate 36,638 downwards.
GTGCTTGTAAATGAAACCGTTTTGGGGAATATTTCTGGGCACTGGACTCAATCATCTGTTCTGGGTTAGGGGATGGCCCAGCTAACGTTGCCCTGAGCAATTTCTGTGCATCGCTAGGGAGTTAACCTGGGGCAAGGACCACTCACATGGACAGTTTGCAGTCACCTCGCCTTGGAGGCTAACAGAGCAGAGCAGTAAGGATACAGATTGTTCTACACCTCGGTGCCAGGGAATAGTCTTGACCGTGTTAAATTTTCTCCTGTAGATTTGGTCAGTAAAGGCATTGGAAGGAGGTGCTGCGTGACCATAAAGCAGCCCCACAGTGAGTGAGACAGGAGGATTCATAGATGGGAACAGATCTTGCAGTTCAAATGAAAATGCTGTTCTTTAAAATGATGTGGTGAGACGTGTTTCACAGCCTCTTCTGATTTAGCTAAAACTAGATGTGACAAAAGAATACGATGCCTAGGTTCACATGCCTGAGTGCCAAGAGGCATTGCTCTACCCCATACAAGTGCTTTATTCATCCTTGCTAGAGGCAGCGGGATGAGTAGACTACTTGACAATAGCCTCTGCACTTATGTGACCTGTTTCTCAAGAGAGGTTTTAATAAGGGGTTTCCAGTCATTTCACCCTGTCATTTCATGTGGGCACAATTTTTTTGTGATGTTTCGGGGAGCATCATCACACACACAAGCACCGGCACCTCCAGGAAAGGTATAACGTGGGCATTTAGCTAGATATGCCAGTTGAGGCAGGCTGGTCCATGATGCTGTTCATTCCCAATGTGTTTTTCCTAAGAGGGATGAGAAAGCCTGCTGAAGAGTCCCTTCTGCCCCAGCTAGTGACTGTTGCACACCCCTGCACTGCATAACATGGTGGCTCAGCTCCCTCTTCTCCCCAGTTTTGGCTGGGGTGCATGTGCACCCAGTGCAAATTTTTCAAAGTCTTTAAAACAGCTTTTCAGCTTGGATCACTGGTGCCCCACCGAAGTTTGGAGAAACACACACACTCCAACAAATGAATCCCCTATAAATTGTGCAAAACTAGGCAGAAATAGTAGCTATGTGAGTTTAAAGTGGAAGAGAGATCGGCTCAACTGCCAAAGCTCTGGTAGGAGCCGACAGCTGCGATGCTACTAAGGCCGAGGCTGAGTTATTCTCATCATGAACAATGAGCACTGAAGTTTGGTAACTTCGTCTACCCTCACGTGCCCTTGAAAAAGCCACCACTGGTTTCTCTATTAAGACCAGCGTGTTTTCCAGATCCTCAAATGATGTAAAAAAATTGTTCAGCTGAGGAGCTGGTCCCAAGACTTCGGGATATCATCCAGTGGTGGATTCAATGCTGAGCTGTCCCGTTGGCCTCAGCCTGGAGCAGAGAAGACACTGGGCTGTGACTGCCATTCCCAGGATCAACATTTCATCCTGTCTTAAGTAAATTCAGCGAAGGTAGAGGCCACTTGCAGTCCTGTAAAGATATGCCTGATGCATTTGAAACGTGAGCTTGTGAAAGACTCTTGCAACCAAAACTTGAATCCAGTATCATTTCTTCAGAATGGAGCGAGTGTCTGTTCTCTTTCTTTGCAATGGCTAAGTGCACTACCCTGATAGTCTATTTTTCATCATTGACCGGGCACTCTTCACAGTATTGGGTTGTAAATATAAAGAACTATTTGTTTTGTAAACTTTTGTAAAAAAAAAAAACCAAAAAGTAATAATATTTTGGTAGGAATAATAAAAATCATATTATTTGGGTTATATTTATACATATGTGAAATAAATATACTATCAAAAAGTTGTATTTTATACAAAAAGTCAACGGTTACCTTTTGTATTCTATATACAAAGTTTTGTATGATACGATTGTTTATTTTTATCTGCAGACTTCAGCTTTGGATTTTGGGGGAGGGCAGAATGGGATCGTGGTTAAATAGCTGGGCCTGACCCCAAGCTCACTGAAACCAATGTAGTCTTTCCATTGCCTTCACCGGGCTTCGAATCAAGCCTTTAAATCACCTTCAGATGTGTTTGACATCTGAAGCTCTCTGGAAACCTCAACATGAAAACATTCCAGGTTTCAGATTTTTTCCCTGAAAAAGGCTTTTATTGTTATTATTATTGTTATTATTATTGTAACTCTTGGGAGGCAGGTGGGACCTATGTAACTGTCATGCCCTTGTTGCATGTATGTCTGCTTTATATTTTCCCCATATTATAAACCAGTGTTTCTCTATACAGACTGAAAGGAAAAGTTGCTGTACAGAAATGTTTGTGTTTATGCATTTTTACATGTGGCTGTATATACCTCCTAGTACTATGCAGTGACACTTATTTGACTCCATTTATTTTTCACCTAAACATGAATAGTATGTTTTTCAGTAGCTATCAAAACTCTGCCAAGTAAATCAATCAAAATTATCCCAAGCGTCTCTTTTCTTAATATGAATTTTATAATTCACGTCTGTTTAATCAACTGCTCGTTCCTCTGAGTAAATTAAAAGTACAGTGATATTTTAGGAGAGGGTGAGAAAAATGTGCATCTGGCAGCTTCTAGAAGCCCAGACTTCGTCTTTGCATGAGAGCTGTGATGTTTGCCTACTGCCTGAAGCCATGGTTCCATTACCAGCAAGGGTTAACAAATAGCACACGGTATTTCAGCTCCTGGTGAATGGGCTGGTGTGGTCTTGCCGCAGGTAATTTGCTCTGGGATCCTGCCGAAGTTAAAGCACGGAGCAAGGTTCTCCAAGAGCTAGGTACACTGAGAGGGCTGGCTGGGTCCCCAAGCCCATGCCCTGCCCTGGATGATGCCCTGGAGATCCCTGCCTCTCTCTCCCTCCTAGCAGAGACCTCTAATGAGATGCCAGAGATCAGGCAACAGGTTTCTCCTCCTCTTCTCCATGCCTGCCTCACATTACGCCTCATTTTAGCCTAAAGAAATTCCAGCGTGCACCAGATCACGTTGGGCTGTGGATTGTTTCACACAAGTATTCATCCCCACCAGGCTATTTTTAGCAGGCCCGCCCTGAGGAAAGGAAGTGATTTCCAGTTCCTCAAGAGGCTTCCTCTAGCTGGGCTCTGTCTCCGAGTGGGTGGCCCTTCCTGAACAGCAAGGGGTGGCAGAGGGGACGCTTCTAAGGGACAAATGTCAGCACAGTGCTGTCCGTGCTCAAAGGCTGTGCTGCGCTATTTTCAGATGTAGCAAACGAAAAAAGGCTCCCCACACCTTAACTGCCTCACCACTGTTGATGATGCTCAGGGACCTCCACCCTTTTGGTCCCCCTCCTCTCACCCTCCCCCATGGGGTAAGCAGGGAGAGACCTTTCTTGGCTGCCCCCCAAAAACCCAGCTCTGCCAGCGGCTGCCCTCCTGGTTTTTTCCCACTATTGTTCAGTCCCTCCATTATATCTGACTGCCACCCACAAACGGCTCCTGCATCCTTCCCTGGCATCCAGGGGCTGCACAGGGAGGGATGGGGAGGGGTGCTGATACGTGCCCTGTGCCCTGCCGCCCCAGCTGTGCATGTGCTCCCCATCCTGCCTGGAGATGCTGAAGCGAGGAGATGCCCAGGAGATGTGCGGTTCTCTCCTCACTTCAGCATTTCCAGGGCAGCTGGCAGACAGTGAGCCCGGCAGACGGTACTCCCCTCGCACTCCAGAGTGGAAAACAGGGCACAGTCCCACTTATCCAAGAGTACGTCTGAGGCAGGTCAAGAAACTCATGCCCTGAGGGTGCCTCTGTCTATCCCAGCTGTAAAGGCAAACGATAGGGCTGGTGAGATGGGGGAACCTTGGGCAGGGCTGCTGCCCAGCTTGAGAAGCTACGTCTGTATCAGTGAGCTGAAAAATAGCCAGGAATCCCACCCAAGCCCTGGAACACAGTTGTCTGTGCCACCAGGTTGTGAGGGTCCCTGGCAGTGCTTGGGTGCCCACTGAAACAGGTCCCACAACCAAGAGCCATTCCCACTTTGGATGCAGGATAAGAGAGATAAAGAAGGTATAATAATATAGACATCAGCCATAGAATCATAGAATGGTTTGGGTTGGAAGGGACCTTAAAGATCATCTAGTCCAACCCCCCTGCCATGGGCAGGAACATCTTCCACTGGACCAGGTCGTTCAAAACCCCATCCAACCTGGCCTTGAATACTTCCAGGGATGGGGCATCCACAACTTCTCTCGGCAACCTGTTCCAGTGCCTCACCACCCTCTTAGTGAAGAAAGTCACTTTGTGTCACATGGCCTTAGTGCCAGAAAATGTCCCCAGGCATGTCTCCTGTGCCCAGGGAGATGTAGCCAGCGAGACCGCATGGAGCGGGTGGGAGACAGTGGTGGCACCGAGCACTTTCCCTGCCCGGCCAGAGGCATCACAGCAGGAACTGCACCAGATCTGGGTGAGGGCTGACCTTTCCCACTGCACCCAAATCACTTGCTGGGAAGCGCTACCAGCTCAGATGGGCAGCACAGTCAAGGGTGCTGCTCCCTCTCACAGCAGCATGGAGGTCCTACAGCTGTGGGAACGAGGGATGACATGGAGGGGATCCTGCTGCAATAGAAGCTTACTCCATGGTAAAAGCTTACATCAATCTGATTTTTAAATCAGGCATTCTGGGTCATGCAGACCGCTTTGACAGAGTCCCCCTAGCAGGGTTGCAAATCATATCCCAAGTGCACATCTAAGTAAAATATAAAACTTATTTACTTTTTTTTTCCAGCTCACAAAATCATTGCGAACTAGCTCAGACACAAGTTACTGCCTTACTGGAGGACTTGCAGGATGAAATCCTAATCCATATGGCACAGTACAGGTCAGGCAAGCTGGTAAAAGTGGCTTGTTTAGGACTTAAAAATCTAGGGTTTAGAAAAAAAGAAACCCACTCCCAAACTAGCATTTGCCAATCTTGCGTTTTCATTACAAGGAACTCCTATAAAAGAGCTGAAGTTTAAGTGATTGCTTTTTCTGTAATGATTCAGCCTCTTCTGCGCTGAAGAGCAAGCACACAGCAAGGGACTGCCGCTCCTGGTGAGCACGGGATGGTGTTTGTGTGCTGCTGCCCGGGTACCAAGGTTAGATGGGCTGCTCAACCGTCCTCAGGACGTGCAACGGCAGAGCCAGGCCGCCTCTCCCAGAGCAGCGCGGTTACAGCTCCGCCGCCTGGTGTGCGGCCCTCTCTCCCTAGACGTGTCCTGCATTCCTGTGCATGGCTTGAGACAACAAAGATGCTCTATCTACATCCTTTTGGAGAGCTGTCTGCGATGTTTTCACTCTGGTTGACTGGTCTGTCTTGTTCTACAGGACACAGTTGCTCTGTTTTATCCTCCCTGCCCAGGAACACTGGGAAAATCCTGTGGTGCTGTTGAGCAGGTGCATCCATGCAGCTCGTGTTCAGGTTAACAGATCTGATGGCAAAATCTCTCCCTCAGTATTGACTTGACATGAAAGGAAAGGTTCCTTGTCGTTGTGAAGGTCAATCAGCATCACCTAAGGGCAGAGTTTGCCCTTGACACTGTTCTGTTGGAGTGACATGGTGAAAATAAAGCCAGGGAATGTATTCAAACTGCCTGTTGTGCTGACCTGCTCTCTAAGTACAACAGGGAAGTTAAAATCTAGATGTCTAAAAAATGTTTTTAAATTAAATTAGTGCCTGAAGAGTGCTAGCACCAGGGTACCAGCTGACTGAGAAATCCTTATTAGAAATTATTGTGTTATTATTTGAGGATATGATTTGGAAGGCTCCTTTTTGTAGAAGTAACCCACAGGATTAGTTCCATAAACCGATCTCATGAACGACACATGCCAGTCAGGTTAATATATGAGTGTAACTCATATAGGAATGCAATTTCCACCAGTGAAAGACTCTAACTTTCTCTAGGAAAGGCGTATCTGGGGACTCAGCAAGTTGGCTCTGTCTCTTCAAACTTATTTTAGAAACAATTTGATAAACTTCCCCAAAGTGTAGTTTTTAAAAAAAGAAACATGTCAGAATGCATGTGCCATATTATTTGGTTCATCAAACTTACAGTGTCTTTAATGTAAACACTCAGGAATGTCTAAAAACACATGCATTGGCCAAAATAACCCTTTGTGAATCTGCACAACAACTTTGCCAATGATGGTTTATTCCTTTTTTAAGTTCCTTCTTCTCTTAAGGATCATGCTTTTTTTCCACATTACTTGTCCTTCAGAAAGACTTCTATCTGGCATAACGCTATTCACAGTAACTCTATGAGTAAAATTGAATTCTACATCAAATTAAAACTGGTGTAAACCTGTTGTACTCTCTCCTGTGGTTTCCTTAGTGTGAACACGTTAGCTGGATATCCAGGCTCAGCAGATGTCTACAGAGGGAGGAACCCCACCTGTGTTCCCAAAAGGCTGCTCAAAGCTGCAGGGCTACGTGGTGCCCACATTCACATCTGTGAAGCGAGTCAACTGCATTAGTACGGCTAAAATCAGGATTTCATGCATAACACTCCTTCAAAGCCAACCTTTCCCTTCATTTAAGAAACAAAGATGCTAATCAAAGGAGTTTCCCCATATTTATATTGAATCTTTATATTATGATGTGCCACAACCTTCTTGATTAATTGTGTGGATGTTACTACAGCGAAGTCATCGCATGCTATTCTTAGTCAACAACTTTCTCTCCAACCCCAACAACTTAGCCCAGTCTGTTTAACAATATAATCTGCTAGCTTCTTACATACAAATACCAACAGACCATCTGTTTATACTGGGGAGTTTAAAACCTTCTCATAGAAAATGTCTGGATTGTTTTAGAGGGTTACAAAGAGAAGCTTTCAAATGCCAACAAGATAGTGCCTTTTAAAGAAGCAAATCATTAAAAGAAATGAAAAAAAAATCCATTCTGGAGAACATTTCATTACTTTCTGAACATTGAATATAGTCTTTTTGCAAGTGACACAAGTGCACAAAACAGCACAAAACCTCAGAAATTTCTTTTTGTTACATTAGGTTTTTAAGCCTCAGTAGTGGCCTATTTTGGTTTTATTTTTCATTTTTCTTAAAAAAAAAAATTAAATAGTGTCCTTTTTCTACACTTTACTGTGCCTCCAAAGCCTCCTGCCATTAGACCAGTTTTAGCTTTCAGTAAGTGAGAGCGTGCAATACAGAAAAATCTCCCACCGGCCACCAGCACAGTGACACCAGCACAGTGTAGCTGTGCATTTGGGTGGCAGATCAGCTCCAGAAATGTGACTTTTGTTATGCTATCCAAACTTTCATCAGGGAACGCTTACACCAGGCTTTTACATCTTCTGGTAGCAGGCAAGGTTTTCAAAAAGGAGCCCAAAGTCTGGCTCACGTGCCCATGGTGATCAAAATGGTGATGTCTGGCCCTCAGATTTTAGCCCCATGGTTGCTTGCAGAATAAGGGCACTTTGGTAACATGAGGTACTCCGGGCAGAAATAAGCAATGCAAATGATCAGAAGTCTAGAAAATACATAGAAAAGAAGCCTAAAGAAGAGAAGGTTTGAGTGGGGATAGCACAAGGAGTCTTTGAATAAATAAATCATTGCTGCCAGGGGAAAAGATTGTGTATTTCCATACTGATTTGTAAAGATCAGGAAATAATGGGTTCAGGATAGATGGCAGGTGGAAGTGTTTAACAGGAAGGTTATACAAGGATGGACTGTCTGAGGAGGCTATGGGGTCTGAAGGTCCTCAAAACCTGGTTAGGCACCTGTCAGAAATGATGCTGATGCAGTTTATCTGCCTTCAGCTAGTCAAATGGAGTAAATGTCTTTGTGGGTCCTCACAGGAAGACAGCAAAACTCTGGGAAACAAATGGAAAGTTTTCATGTTGAGAGAGAAAAGGGAAAGAATCAGTAAATACAGTTTTAGAACCATAGAAACTGTCCCTCCTGCCCCCTCAGTTTTTTTCCTGGGGGGTAAACTGAAAGAAATCTTCCATTTGAGCCCCTTTCCTGAAGAAAAGGAGTTTTATTCTACGCTTGCCCTTTTGTGTTAAAGTTACCAAGGCAGGCTGGCTAATCACTGGAATGATCAGAAGGTCCCAGAGATATCGGAATCCAGCCGGGAGCATGTCTAAGTTGATGTCTTTGTTCGCTTCACAAAACCAAACAGGAGTAGCTTGTGTGAGGATTAGATCTCTGCAATTCAATCCAGACGATGGCTTTATTATGGAAAAGCATCCTCTCCGTACCACCCAGAAAGACAGCCACTGCGGGATGAAGTGTCACGGGCTCCGGTTCCACCCCAGTGGAAGCTGCGGGCTTTAGAGGCAGAGTCAGAAGAAGATGTACAGCTGCTACAGGAATGGGCTTAACAGTGCGCGAACACCATGTGCTTGTAAAGATATTTAAAGGATTAGGGGAGAATTAAATGTTTGTCTGTTGTTCAGCGCAGCTTCAAAGCTGGAACATGATATTAAAGAAGATATTTCCGCTTTTTAAATACCAGAAGGGGACTCCTAAAACAATAGCTGGAAAATGCAAGCATGACGTAACAGATTTATGCACAGAGACGCTGGACAATTCTTATCAGATGGGTGAAGAAGATGCTATTTGGCAGTATAAAATGGTGGGATAAAGTTCACAATTTAAAAAAATCAGTGAATAATCCCCAGCATGGACAAAAAAGCCAGCTACAAATTCCTCTCCAGGAAACAGAAGGCAAGCATCCTGGCTGGTGGTTTCCATTTACCCCGCTACGCTGGGTTAATCGGCCAGCAGCAGCCACACTTCCTGCGGCCTCTCCCAGGAGCGGCTCTCTTGGGGCGACGGGGCGGTCATCGGTTCGGCTGCTGCTGTTAAATCTGCCTTGTACCTAGGATCAGAGCTCTTAAGTTCCCGAACAGGGAACTTTCTCTACAACCTTTAGGAAAAGGGGAGGAATGGAGAGTCTCTAAAGGAAAAGAGACATCTTTCTTAGAGAGGTTATGACATTAAATCAGATTTTTACTGAACTAAGAAACTTGCAGCTCCTGGAATAGGACTAAAGTAGTCTTTAGATCCCTTGGCATGATCTGGATCCCAAGCTACTCTGCGCAGCTTAGATGACTCTGGGGACATTGGCTAAGTTGTGGCACACCCCCCACAGCAACTGCCCTCTGGACACCAGAGCTTTGCCTGGGGCAGCCACTCTGCCCTGCCTTGCGCCATGGCTGCGCTCTGGCTCTGGGCCTTTCTGTCTCCAGCATCGTCTTCTCAACATACCAGGGCCAGCACTTCTGAAAGCATCTTTAGAAGGCAGACTGATGGCTGTTTTCTGCATGAGGGAACATCTCTTCCAGTGGCATTTGGGGCTTTTGTGGATTCTTCTTCTCTGCTCTTCTTCTTTTATTCATTATAGAAGGAGCACAGCAAAGGTGAAAACTTTGCTCATTATATCTTACCCCTCTGCCGCTCCGGTCAATCTCTCTGAAAGACGTTATAATGGAAACAGTTAGTTTGGATTAGTAGCAATTGATATCATCCTTAGAAAATAAAGGGAAATTCATTACAACAGCAAATACTCATTCAGAGCAAATGCAGTCGTGATTTCCTAAGCTGCCCCTCCCCTACCACAGCTGCGTTACTTGGGACTTCACAGGCCCAACAGTGAAGGAAATAACGTTGTTCACCTTCACTGTTGCCTTAGCATAAATGTGAAATGTGTTCAGTTTTGTGTTGGGTTTAATCAGAGTGGAAATGTGCTCTATAGAATATTATCAAATCATTTTTACAATGGGCACTAAGCTAACAGATGTTCAAGTTATTGAGCAACACATTCATACAGCCAAAGGCTTCAAATCTTGTCCATGAAGAAATGCTTGAGCAGAACAAGGACAATTCTCTCCTTTCCCTCTTTTCCTTTCTAAAAGTGAATTAATATCTTTTACTGGGCATGCCGATCCATCCTACATTAATATTACTTAACCCTTGCCTTTACAAAGAGTTCTCATGACCCTTCTCTGGGAAGGGATCATACCTCCAAATTTTGGAAGCAGATATTTGATGCTCTGCAAGTGGAATGCCCCTGGGGTAAAGAAGTATCTTTGCCCTGGGAAATTCCACTCTGCTTTGGTTGAGATATTTAATGTTAAACCTCTGTTCTTTCACTTCTCTTAGTTTCCTTAGGCTGGAAAGCACATTGGCAACGCTCCAGCACGACTGAAGCGCCCGAGGGAGCTGTGAGGCACATGCTGATGCTTCAAGCCAGGGCTCATTCTGAATTCCTGCTGGCTTCAGGCACTGCCAGCCCCACAAGCACCTCTGCTCTCTGCAGTTGCTCTTGTAGCAGAGTTGGCCAAAGCAAAAGTGTCCCAGCCAAAGCAGCAGCCTACAACTCGTCTCTGCTCAGGAACCACCGGAGCTCATCTATCAGCATCCTGATGATGGGCTGAACCTGTTGGCAGAGCCGCAGCAGATATTGCCTGGAGACATTGCTGCACTGCCAGAGCAGCTGCAGCTGGGAGACAGTGGAGGACTGTGCTTCACGGCAGGGTCCCATCACACCACTCTGGGGCGCCCATGATGAATGGAAGGGTGCCATCACCAGGTAGGAAAAAAAAGAAAGGTTACCTTATGTGTCTTTCCTCTCCCTCTACAGTAGTGCCACCAGATTCAGCACTAAAACTTACTTCTCCTCCTTCCCCTTCCTCACCAGAAGCAGGAATCTCCCTAAGAACTGAGAAAAGAGGGTTATCATCTTCCACCCATAAACCCCCCAACAGCAGCATATGTCCCTCTCAGTCTCTCAGATAAATTGCAGGAACATGAAGCCTTTGCCTTTCAAGGTCAGGAAAGAGGATACTGGATTGTACTCCTCCTCCTCATCTTTTGAGCCAAATACATGAGACAGTGATCCTTCTCAAACCTCCCAGACCCGAAACACACAGACATGCAGAGGAATGAGGGCATGAGGACCATCACAGTCTCTGAGTTATAGTACCGAAGGCTCAGGGGTCATTAACTGCAGATGATGGTAAGGTGAGTTATTACACTCATGTAAGATAATTAGTGCTTAGTTTTGGCCTTCACAAATTGCAGTAGTTTATGTATCAGCAGTGCATCAGAGTCTTGCTATGTGGAGTAGAAGCAGTTGATGTCCAAATGCTGGAATATGTCCAGGAATGGCATATTTGGAGTTGCTTGTGAAACCTGAGTTCAGCCACACTTACATGCAGGCATTAAAATGATTTTTAATTACATGGTCTCATCATGCTTTTTGCCCTGAACCTTCATTGCATCCAGCACACAGATGGGATGTCTGAACAGGATCTGTTCATGTTACATGTGGAAATTTAAACCAGGTATTTCCTAAGTTTTGGTACACATGGCATTGCAGCCTAAATGTTTCTTTCATGCATTCATTTGTGGAATGCAACCTAGGCTTTACCACCAAACAAAACAAGTGGCAGGATAGGCACAAGCTGGCTGCTTCTTTCACGATCTAAAACTAGCTTAAAGAGGAGGGATGTGTTGTTCACTTTACGGGAACGGTAACAGTAATCCGTCCTTTCAGCCAAAATTTTAAGAGTCTAAGACTGGTTGTAGGACACTGCACGCTCCTGTAGTCGTGCACTTCCCTGACCAGTCACTCGCTACCACCTTTCTGGGAGAAAGCACACACTCCCCTTTCCAGCTCTCTGGTGCTCCTAGAAGCATTGACCAGCGTTCCCATACAGGGTGTGTAAAGGCCTTGCAGGCAATGACAAACCACTCCCTGGGTAGGTCCACACTGCTAAATACAAAGCGGTCAGGGAGAGATGCTGGCCATGAGGCCAGGTGGAGCAAATTGGCTTCTGCTCACTCTAGGCCCACCTCCTTCTGGAGCAGTCTGGCCACATCCACGCTACAATGAGCCTGGTTCCCCTCTGGCCCCAACATGGCACTAAGATGTCATTTTTATTTTGGAGGTTATTTCAAATCAGCATGTCTGCTACAAAGCAACATCCACCAGGCAGGTATTTTCATGGCAGGACAGGACACGTATGCCTTGCACATCTGGACATGTGGCAGGAGAGCACAGGGCTGTTTGAGAAGGCAGAGCTTGCTGTCACTGTGCCAGAGGCTGGATAGGGTGCAGGGAGCCCAATTTGACGCAGTGCCATCCCACACCACCTTCTGAGAGCCACCACTGGGGCAAGCTTCCTCTCAGAGTTCGTTCACCCAGTGGTAAATCCAAAAAGGCAATGTGGGTGGCTTGAAGGCAGCAGATTGAAGCAGTATCCCCACCCTAGATGGAAAGCTAACAATTAAGTAGTGCAATTAATCAAGGCTTCAGCACTTAAATTTGCTCCTTGTGCCTCTCATTTGGCATTACTGACAACCCTGGGATCTGCCATCTCCAAATTACGGTATTATTGGACACGGCAGTAAGCTTCCTCCCTCATTGTATCCAGGGGCTTAATGTGTCTTCAGCAGCTTCCTGAATTTTCCACTGCTGACCCACTGCAGATAGGTTACTCACACAGAGCAGATAATCAAACATCTCTCAAATAGTTCATTTTTATTGCACTCACTGTTAAGTCTGCAACTCCCCAGCCCTTTCATCACTAGAGCTGAACACCCTGTTGCTTCTAAAAGAAGGTCAGACAACTGTATGAGCCTTCCACGTGGAAATGTGAGTGATCAAGGTAAACAAAAGGGAAACCAAATGGAAAAAGTTCCTACTGTATTTTATATTCTAGATGTGTCCTTCTCATTTTTAGTATCACCTCCAGATCTTACAATCATCATTTTACTGAGTTTTATGAAAACATTACCACAAATGCACATATTCCTTAATAGGAAAAGAAGCATAAATTAGATAAAATCAAGTATTCTTAAACATTTCCCTAATTGTAGCTATTTAATACACCAGCTGTAGATTAAGATCTCACTTTAAGAAGTCTGTGCACACATACATAATCTAAAGACAGATAAAGATAATACTATTCCAAACAATTTAGACATAACATTACCTATATTTAAAATTACTGTTTGCTTGAAAATTGGTGTATGACCAGGACTGTAAAATAAAGATTTTGAGATCCAAGAGGTACAGAGACTCTTACCCTCCATATGAACACCTGTCCCTGTTGATCTTAATGAGATTGCTCAGCACAAGTGCTAGGATCTCAAAAGAACCTCCCTCCTAATGGCTGGCAACATCAAAGACAATTCATGCCCCAGCTTCCTTCCTGCCTGATCACCCTACAAGGCCTGGAAATGCATTTCTTTCCGGCAGCGGTGGTTTAACGAGCACCAGAACTTTCAAATTTAACTCCTGTGCATAATTCTTACTTCATGTTTGCCAGATCGGAGACCGTTACACAGATGGCATGGAGCTGCTGAAGTGTTGCAGTCCAAACCTGTAGACAGCCAGGCAGCTGCTGTGATGTATTTTATCCTTCAGGAGCAAGGATACTACACTGCTTTATTTGAAGTGACACTAAAAATTGATCTTCTAAAACTGCAATATGTTTTGCAGCATGTAATGGAGGTCCTACCCCTAAAGCCTGAGGAGTGGAGCACTCAGCAGGTGAGGCAGCCACGCGCTCTCCAGAACAGGGGGCCTGCACCTTCAGACTTCACAGTCTGCTACGGCACTAACGTGCTCACCTTGGGAGCTCTGGGCTGCACTGCTGTCGTTGCTGAGCTATAAGCAAAAGCACGCAACTGTACATTGCAATAAATCAGTATCTGCAGAGGCCATTAAACATTAAAAGCATAAGGCAATGAAAAGCCAGGCGAGATGCCTGACTCCAGGCAGTGGTCTGTACACACTCAGCACACGTGGGGAGGGATTCTGACATACTCATTAGCCTGTCTGATATTTAACACCTCACTGCTCTGCGAGCAGCCACAAGCTGGTGGTGGGAGTGAGGACAAAAAATTCACTACACAGGCAGAACAGCAAGCAGAATAAATATTCTGCCCATCAGGAGTGCTCTGTAAACAGGCAGCAAGCCATAGCGTGGTCCAGGCTGAGTCCAGAGCTCCACATCTGTAACACATTGCACCAAAATGTGCAGGACTGCATAAAAAACATCCTAATCCAGTGACAAAAAAAAAGTGTCAGAGGCCCATTGATCATTAACTTCTGCTTCTGTCAGACACATGGGTGTGCAAGGCAAAAGCACTGTCAGGGTGCCATCACAGCCAGTATAGAACCACATCATGGGTGAGCTAAGGTGGCCACTCTGATCAGGTCAACCTCAAGTACAGTAATCCTGGAGACACGGTGACAACTGAAGTGCAGCCGTAAGTCTCTCTCTTGGTTTTGACTAGTTTCCAGCTTCAACGGCACAGGCATCAAAGCATCAGCAGGACCAAATCCGTGCATGTGCCCCATGACCATCTTGTAGCAGATGTTCTTCCAGCCAGAAGCAGCTCTAGCTCCAAATCACAGCCACAGCACGTTGCTCTGCATCAGTCTCTCTGTGTGTGCCAAAGCTCTCGCTGTTTCTGACCTCATACTTTATCAGCTGATGGAGCTTGACAAAAAGACCACATGCCACCTCCAGTGTAATCTGATGATCATACATCACAGTGGGATCCTGCCAGTGACAATCCGCCCTTCCCAAGGCGCTAACAATCTTTTATTGGCTGCCCACTGCCCTTAAGCTGTACATCAAGGAGATGAGAAAACGAAATAAATCTGAGAACCATTTTAGTGAATCAAAGGGAGAGATGAGGGTGTCTCTGGTTGTGTGGTTTGCAGAACAATTATGAGACTGAGTCATGCTGCAAATTTGTGGACTACTGGAGAGGAAGGCACAGTGTGTGAAGCTGTCATTGCCATGAATTATTTAGTGCACTGGCTAACAGGGGACAGGAATTCAGGGGTATAGTGGAGAAAATATGGGAGATCCACAGAGCTCCAGCAAGGAGAGATAGTTTTTGGATGGGTATGACTTTAACGTTGGGGCTGGAGTGAAGGAGACAAAGTGATCATTTTCAGAAGGGGGCTGTTGCTCCCTTGTTGGGCTGTGTGACGGGGAAGAGGGGAGGGAAGGGAATGTCTGATGAGCTGTACCATGTAAGGGCAGGTTATGAGAAAGACTGTGCCAAGGGAGCATGCCTTCTTTGAGAGAATCACTTGAGCGCACGGTTCTGCTTCATGGTCCACCCTTTGACCACTGTAGAAATATGATTCCTCCTCTGCTGTGGCACCCGATGCTTCAGGTACATTTAGTCAAGGAGTCACAGACCACAACCAAAGATCCGCACAAGATCCCTACGAGCACGGAGGCAGGGTGAGGTTGTGCCAGGATGTCTGGGATGCGTGACTGCCCCTAGCTTTGGGGAGCACCGTGCTCACAGTGTGAGAAGTGACAGGCCTGTGTTTGACCGTGCTGCAGCAAAGCCGGGGAGTTCCAGAGATGGGAACATCTGGATTTGCAACATCTGGTACGTTCATCTATCACGTGTCAGAGGTATGGACTACAATACACAGAGCTAGAAAGCCCCTTACTCAACAGACATGTGGTTTAAATACCATGGGCACAAATACTATCTCTCTTTCACACTGAAGGACTGAGGCAAAAGTTTTACTTCCCCTCACTTAATCCTATTTTACACCATACATAAAATTATTCTCTTTGTGTTGTAGTCACCACAGCTTTGACAGCCTCTAAACACCTAAGAAAGCCAGGCTATATATTTCACACTTCTTAGTGCTATAAACAAGTTACAATCATGTACAGAAAGTATTGCCTGCTTATCCTTCGCTTGGACATAATCTTTCACACTTTTGATTCAAGAAACGTCCTCGTCATTTTCTCTTTCAGGATATCATTTAACTCAGTTGTGTCAGCTATATGGCATTGAAGATGAACACAGATAATTTTATTACTTATCTATGATGTTAATTTTCTTTTACTGTTTCCTGTGTTCAAATCACAAAATGGCAGAACATTCTCTCATTAAAAAAAAAAAAAAAAGAGCAAGTGATGACACTTGTAAGATAATGGTAAGGGATGTGGCAAGAAAAAGTAGGTTAACAGACTGAACTACGCTTATTTTGCATCAGTTATAAAACAGTCTTGTGAATTGTCCTTAATTGGTTTTGGTTATGTCAGGGCCTTTATTTAATTCTCCATCACTTGTAAGAGCCCTGAGGTAACTCACTTCACAGAGAGAAAATTCTGACTGACTTTGAAAACGTGGTATTGTTGAGCAGAAAGACTCACTGAGCAGACTGCTAGTTTCTTGCAGCAGCAGGAGAGATCCAGGAGGTGATTAGCTTTGTTCTCATTTACAAAGCACCAGTGGGAATTTCTAAAGGGTTTCACAGGCCCTGGGGATAAGGCCAAGAACAAAACAGGGCAGTGAAAAGCAAATAGAGCACTTCATCAATAAACTACTTAGAGATGCCACATCAATAGCACATTAGGAAGAAAGAAAGGCATTCTAATACTTTCACATCGCAAAGGTTTATATTTTGGTTTTATTCCTACTTGACTTTTTTTTTTTCAAACAACCGCACCTCTATCAAACTATGCTTAGCAGAGGAAATAGAACCAACACCAACTCCCCACGAGGCTATTTGATAAGATTTGAACGGGGGACATGCACTGCTCTGTGCTAGTTCTACAACACTGACCTCGTCTTCCAGGGGTTACAACCATCAGGAACTCCATCCTCGGAAAGGCTGGGAAAAGAGCGTACCAGTGCAAAAAGGCTACTAGGAACTGCATGAGTGCTTACCAAAGATGCAAAACTACTGCTGCCACAGCACCCCCTGCCCGCTTGTCTCCAAAGAGGACACCGAAGAGGATACCGTCTGCTCGCCAAGATGTAGGTGTGGATGGAAAGCTAAACAGAAGCTGGGGTGGGGGGAACAGTATCTCATTAGTACCTTATTTTCCATTAATAAATGGTACTTCTGAAATGTTTCTTGCCCGTAACTACAGAAAAAAAAAAATTAAATACAGCTGGAACAAAATCAGCACAGGCCTATTGATCTTTTTATTTTAATAATGTCGAAGCATTCTGTTCTGATTTTAACACTCTAACAAAACACTAGGAATTCAACAAAAATCTTACTTCTAACCAGAAAACAGAGTTTCATTTTGGAAAAGCCTACAGAAGCTCAATTTTCTAGACTGGGAAAAAAACCAAACCACTAGATAAATTCATTTGCCAATTCATAAAATTTTCTTTCAGAAGATTAAGTAGAAAAATACAGAAAATTGCTTCAACAAAGCTGTGTCTTCAAGTTTAAACCAGCTTCAAGCTTGCTCAACAGCAGGCAATAGATATTAAACGAAAGAGAGACGGAGGCAATTTCACAGCTGCTTCGTGCAGTCTCAGGCAGGGCTGCTGCAACTGCACTTCAGCATCCTGCTCGTGTTCACGGGCTTCTGCATGATTTAAACTGCTCTGGAGTTACACTTCGATGACAGGCACAAAATAGGAAATAACAGAAAGAGATAAATCAATTCATTTACTCCTTGGAGTACAAAGAGGAATAGTGTTTCAGTAACCATTTTACAGCCACGGAGTATTCAGATGTTTAGAAGATAAAGGGTTTATGCTGTTTTGAGGTAGTTTTTCAAATGAGGAGGTCCATTTGGACTGATGTTCATGGCATTGGGTACTCTCTTTACCAACAAGCAGGACTTACTGGAAACCTGCCTGCGTATTAACACGTCCCCAGCATTTCAGTTTCTTTGCCTCATGGGATTTTTGCCAAAACAGCTGTGCATTTTGAAGACACCTTTGCGCTGTGTATGGGAGCCTTAAGATGCAGTTCCCTGGTCTTCTTGAGTAATGCCAAGAGCTTTTCTCTTGCTCAGCGAATTGCTCCAAGGAACTGAAGGTACCATGGTTCTTCCTGCAGAACATTTGATAGCAAGCTGTGACTGCAAAGCACAAATGGTCACGTATCCTCAGGAACCGCCAGTCCAGTAACTTCTCTTCCTGCCAGCACACAGAGGATCCGTGCTGGCACCCTGCAAACTCGCCTGACTTTGGCCTGCCATGTTCCACAGCTCCTGCCCCACCCAGGGATAAACTCAAAGGGGATTCTTGAGCAGATACGGAAGATTACAAATTTCAGGAGCATGACTGTTTTTTATTAAGGGTACACAACCCCAGCACAAGAAGAGCTCCCAGTAGGCTAGGCTAACACAAATAAGAAGGTGACTTCAGGGGGATCTTTGAGAGTGACCATCTTCTTGCTGTTAGGAATGGTCTCCGTGCCCGGATGCCCTGGGGAGGGAACCCGGGAGCTGCCGCCTTTTTGAAGAGGCCAAAAAGGGAGATCGTGGCCAATTCTGCGCCCGCATGAACACGCATCCCTGCTCGCCGGCTGGCTCCCCTCGCCTCTCACCCCCTTCTTCCCTAGGCTGGAAGGACGTGAAGCCCCGGACCCCAGCCAGGCCCACGCTGCGGGCAGGGAGGCGGGGGTGTGCCGAGGGCAGGCCGGGCACAACGCCCTTGCCCATCCCCTCCCTCAGAGCGGCCCGGCCCCCTCCTCCGCGTCCCTCAGCCCGACGAGGGGAAGGGGCCGCATGGCGCCCTCGCCCTGGCTGCCGGGACTGAAGGGAAGGGAGCCCGGGCAGCGGCAGGCACAGGCACAGGCATAGGCATAGCCGGCACCGCGCCTTTCCCCGCAGCCTCGGGCCCAGCCCCCTCCCGCCGCCCCGCCTCAGCCCGCCTTCCCCCGCGCGGCACGCCGGGCCAACATGGCCGCTTCCCGCCCCGCCGGGCGCCCGCCGCTCGGCTGACAGACTGCCGCCCGCTCCGGGGCCGCCCCGCCGCCCGGCATGGAGGAGAGCTCCAGCTGCGAGAGCCTCGGCGCCGGGCGGGCGGCGGCGGCGCGGCCGCCCAGCGGCGACTCCCTCTCCAGGTAACGGCCGCCGCGCCATCGCCTCCCCCCGCCATCGCCCCCCGCGGGGGACCGGGGCCGGGCCGGGCCGCCGCGGGGTTCGGCGGCTTGAGAGGCCCCTGGTCAGTCAAGAGCCATGGCGAGGCGTGGGAGGAGAGGAAGAAGGCGAAGAGGGGCCGGCAGGGAAAAGGAAACCGAGGGGATGGAGCCGGTGCCGTTTTCTCCCTCCGTGGGCAGCTGGCTCTGCCTTCTCCCCGCCGCCGGGTGTTGCCCGCCGGGGTGTCCCGGCGCTTGGGGTGGCTTCGGGGTGACGGTGTGGGCTGTCAGGCGTGGGCACCGCTCCACCGCGGCCAAGCCGGTTTCTCTGACAGGCGTTTAGTCAGAGAAGGAGGTGCCACCCCCAGCAGCCTGTAGATAAAGGCTCTGTACATCACCAGAGCCGTGCTACCTGTCTTTGGTATGGGGAGTGAATGGGTTCGGGAAATTCAGGTGAGCTGGGAGGGCACCAGGTATGTTCACTGCCTGCCTGGACACTGCAGTTCCCAGGCGAGGCCTTATCCTGTGCTTTTCCAGAAACCACTGTCCTTGGGTGTGTTGTGCATTTGTGTTTTTGTCCTCACAGCTTTTTCTGAGAGCTTGACTTCACAGTCTGAATGACTTTTGATGCCACATGGGTAATTTCCAAGGTCTTTAAGCCACAGAAGCTGAAGGGAGGCTGTTCCTCCCACCCTTCACAGGCTGTCACTGAAGTTTGAATTGTGTGACTCAAAAGCGCGTCTCACCTGGCATGTGAGGTTGATGCAGGAGAGCGTGGTAGGGTTGCAAGGGAGGACGTTGGCTGAAGGACAGGGGTGGTGGCACAGGAGGCCCTGGGTTTCATGGCAGGGTCTGGGAGGCAGGATGACCCGGTGGCTGAAGGTTGTTCTGTCCTAT
The DNA here is from genome assembly GCA_011801015.1 of Ardeotis arabs. Classification (NCBI taxonomy): domain Eukaryota; kingdom Metazoa; phylum Chordata; class Aves; order Otidiformes; family Otididae; genus Ardeotis; species Ardeotis arabs. The sequence goes on along the minus strand of JAAGAY010000141.1, from coordinate 16,922 downwards.
TCTGGCTGTCCTTGCCATGCCCAGGTTGTAGGATCACAAGGTAACTCAGGCTGAAGGGATCTCAGCATCCCTCAGTCCAGCCACCTGCTCACAGCAGGGACAGCTCTGAGATCACACCGGTCTGCCTGTGGCTTTTACCCAGTCTGGTCTTGAAAACCTGCAAAGATGGAGACTGTGCAACCTCTCTGGGCAACCCATTGCCATCTCCTGGATAACTTACATATAGGTACTGGGGCTATTTTTTGGTTCCCTGAAGCAATCTCTGCTCCAGGCTTCTGCAGCCCCTCCTCACAGGCAGGTCCTCCAGCCCCACCATCCCGATGGCACTTTCCTGAACTCCCTCTAGCTCATCAATGTCTTTCCTACACTGGGGGTCTAAAAACTGGATGTGGTATTCCGTAAGCACTCCAATGAGTGCTGAGTAGAGGGGGAATCCTTCCCTGGATCTCCTGGCTCTCCCTGTGTTCTTGCAGCCCAGGGTGCCAGTGGCCTCTTTGCTGCCAGCATCTCTGTACTCCCATGCTTGATTTTTCTCCAGCAGGACCCCCAAAGCCTTTCCCACAGAGCTGCTTCCCAGACAGGCAGTGCCCAGTTTGCACTCAAGTTTCTTTCTTATTGAGTCCTTCTTGCCTCCTCATCCTCATCTCACCCTCCTTCATGAAATTGTTCTGTTCTCTGCTCTCTGTATCGGTTTCCTTGTGCAGTTTACCTGTGCCCTGCCAGATGCCTACAAGCCTCTTTCCCCCTTGCCTCACTCACCCAGTATACTCTTATTTTTCCCTTTGCATCAGCTTGGGCAGTTTGGACCCATCTGGAGGTCAGTCCCTGTAAGAGACACAGGCCTATGGACACAAAAGAGAGCTTAACTCAGAAGAACCAGTGGCTACAAGGAAACGCCTGTTCAGCTTCTCAGCAGCATGCCCTGCACAGATGGAACTGTTGGGAAATTGAGATGATAAATCTGTTTCTGTTGAGCATGCACAAGGCTATGTCCTCCAAGCCCTGAAAAGGCCCAGACTTGAACAGATTTCTTAGCGTATAGAAAAGCTTATCTGAAAGCTTTCAGAATTTCAAGTCTCTCCTCCAACATCGAGAACTCGCAGAAGAATGACAGCCATTTTTTAAAATGTATTCCAAACAAAATAGATTTCTCTCTAGGCAGGTGTTGAGTATAGATAAATGGTTTTAATCTGCAGTTATTAATAAAAATCCCTCATCTTGAGTTGGTGTATGCTGTGAAGCTTTTTAGTTGAAATGGTTAAGATTAGGGCAAAGTTATAAGACAGTAAAATAAGGTTGTTGTAATGAGAGATGCCTGGTGACCTTCAGAAAGTTTGTTACCAGCTTCCCCTGCAAGTACTTATCCACTAATAAATAATTTTCCTTGTGAATTGGACTGTAGATCCATTTTCAGTGGGTTTTTTAAGATTTTTTTTTTTTTCATTAAACCTGCACTGCAGTCTGATTTTATGCATCAGAACAATCCCACTGAAGCTAACAGAACTATTTGTATGCACTGAGACATATTTATTTTCACCCCTGTGATTGTGGTCTAATAGCTAGACCAATTTTGAATTGTTAATGTGTGACTTCAGAGATGTGACACATTTTCACTACGTGATTTTGTTTAAAAAGAAAAATTTAGCTTTTGGGATGATGTGAGGAGGACAATGAATCACGAGGGTGCTGTCATCAGTTTTTATAATCCATTTTTTTAAAAAGGAACAACAACCAAAAAAAGAGAGTAGAAGTCACTCATCCCAGATTCACAGTTACCTAGCAATGTGAAGCTTTACTGAGTTGTAGTTGACTGAATTGTTTTATGCAAGATTTAGAAAAATTGAAAAGCTGCTAGCATTAAATATATATAGCAAGGCGTTATTTGGATTTTCTCAGCTCCAGCTTGGAAGTGTTGTATTTCTAGAGATACTTAAGATCTAACTCCTCAAGAAGACATGCTTGATAGAGTTTACTAATACTGCTCACATGAATAAGTGCCTAAAGAACATGCACATTTTTATCTGTCTCTTAATAATACACATGAGATATGGCAATAATAGCATTTAGCAGTGAAAGTTGCTTTGATATTTTAATAGACTCCAGTAACGTGCAGTACCTGTGGTCCCTGAGTAAGATACGGGACTAACTGAACAGATGTTACCTGCTTTCTGTCCCAAGCAGAAAAATGTTTGAAAAACTCTTTACGAGACTCACGGTATAGCCATGCGTACATGGTGAAAAATCCCCAGCTCTGTGTGGAAACAGTGAGTTAGTTTCAAATGAGCGGGTCACAGCTAACTCAGCTGCCCTCGTAGTTGTGCTGAAGCAGCTATTCTGCTTTTCAAGTCTAAGCTGTCTCACCCAGTGCTAGGTTTGGGTGGCACAGCACTGGGTTGTGCAGCTCCCTGTGCTTTCCAAAGGTCAGTATTTAGGATGGACTTTTCCCTTGCATACTCTTCCTGTGGAAGACAGATGACCACGAGCCAACTACTCATAAAGAGCTGCGGTGGTATTTAACCAGCAGCCTGCAAGGAGCGCTTGCTCGTCTGGAGTGTCAGGCCAGGAGCAACCCGTGAAACAGGAAAAGGAGCAAGGTAAAACACTGATTCTAATGTTTGATGAGCTACAGTACTGTTACGTCCAGAAGAACAAGCTTTACTCAGTGTTATGGACTGCTTTTAAATCTATAACATGGCCTGGGGATCCTGGGTGGGTGAGTGATAAACACATTTCAGCTGTGCGAGTTAATCAGACTTCTTCAAAGAGTTGTGGGTGGGTGGGTTTTTTGTTTTGTTTTTCTTTTAAATTTAATGTTGCATATGGACACTCTGACCTTTGGAATTCAAAGTAACAGCCAACAAAATTCTACCATAATCTTTCCTTTTGTGAAAGGAAAGCCAGATAGAGCTATGTATGGCTTTAGCAGAACACATGACTTTAGGAAAAAGATGATGTCAGGCTTCGGATATTTACTTTTCATTAAAAGCAATTCGGCATTTTGTTCATACAGTCTGTGTGATTATATGCTGTATTTTCTGAGTGAATGTATATCTCTTTGTATTCCTCTGAAATGTTATCTGTTATCTATTACAGTCCAATCTGAACAACAATCCAATAAGATATCTAAGAGAATTTGTTAGATCTGCTGAAGGTAGATTTGTATTGCCTGTGCAGAAGCATGGAGGTGATTGTACTGTAAAGAAACTGCTGTAGGAAATGTCAGTGATATTTCAACCTCAGTATAAAATGAGAGACAGAGATAAGGCAGTGAGCAGATGTTTCCTGCCAGCATGACTGTAGCAGTGTTTGATGTTACCACTTTCTGGTTGCTTGTTACTACCTCTCTCCTGGTGATTATCATCCACAGAGGTCTGCAGATACAGAGGATCCTGTGTATTGCGCCTTTACTGAAGCATATGAGAATAATCATGCTCCTTGTCTTTATGTTTGCAGGGATAACTCTGAAAACATAAACTCTGTAAATCAGTGCACCAAGGTCTGTTGAAGCAATAGCTCCATGAGGTATGAACTCCCTGCTTCGTCTCAAATAAGGTCTTGTCAATACCTGGTCTGATTTAAGGCTATGTTGAAGGAATTCTTTCCCCACGGGTGAGAGGGATGCTGGAAGGAGTTAGGTCTGTAAGCTGTTGGCTGAGGAGGGCTTGCTAGCACCACATTGTTACCAGATGTAGGAGCTTTGCTGATTGAGTTGTTTTGTGATGAGTCATTGAAGTTTGAGTTTGAAAGGGAAGAATTTTGCCAGTTCCTGGTGTTCAGTGAAAGGTGAGTAGCTGTCATTTTCCTCGTGGGCTTTGAGAGCACTTCTTGTATTTGATTTCTTGTATGTGTGAAGCAGGATTTCTCAAGAGTTGTTACCGTTAAAGACAAGTATGTTGCTGGCTGAGTGTTGATAATGAACTGATTTTTTGCATCTGAGAAACTTAACACTGTGCCTAGAACCAATTAGCAACTCCAGCTGAGCTCATTATCATTAATTTTAATATGTGAGTAATAATTTATAACACTTATTTGCAACTAAAGTCCATTCTGCTATAGATTTTTTTTTTTTGTGTACTGTATATTATGACGATAAAGAGCAGTTTTGCTTGTACATACATTTGCAAAGAAAGAAAATAAAATTCAGGTGAAAAGACTCTAGAGCTTTTAATTTATGCAGTGCACTTGTGAAGAGAAACCATTACCTTTGAAGAACTCAGGAACTGTTTTTAGTAGCAATCTTTGGCATGCATGTTTCTGCTCCTGCCTTCAGCAGAAACCATTCCTACTTCTCTTGGAGTGTGAGACTTTCAGTCTTAGAAGTTTCTCTCTGTCAGGCACACACACATCTCTTTGTCCAGGCTCTGACCATTCAATAAAAGTGTATGTGTTTGGTTTTTAAGTATATTTTTCCATCTGAGAATATAAAATACGATTGACAGTCACCCGTTTCTTGTATTGTAATTAATGTTATATTGCTGTTCAAAGGCCTCACAGGCATGTCGAGTGTCATGTTTCTAGCTGCTATACAGGTGGAGAAGGCAATGATTTCTGCATTGAAGAACCAGGGACCAACTATTTAAATGTGCCTAAGCCAGAACTACTCTATTTTTACTAATGCCTGATGGGTAATTTTACTAAGTTCTTGGATGTGCAGTCGAGTGCTGAGAGACTCCTTGCTGAGAGATTGCGTGAAGAGCAAGAAAGTCTAAGGATGAGATGAAAAACTGCTGTGAAGAGATGAGGCAAGATCTGACAGCTGATGAGGAGTAAAGCTCTGCTCTGAACAAGACTCTCTTGGGTCCCATCAAGCACTGCCTTTTCTGAAGAGAAATGTTAATGTTATGCTGACTAACAGTCTATTTGCTGGACAGTTTTGAGTTGTACACATAGTTCCTTAACTACAGGCTCTTTACAATAGAGACACTATTACAGAACCTGAATTTTGCGATTGAGGATGACCTGATGATGTCAAATTACACAATTCCTATCTGTTACGTGATTGTACTCCTGCTATGGCTTCAGTTATAGATTAACACTCGTCTCGAACATATTCTGTTATCTCTTTCTGATGTTTTATCATCTCCCTTGTCTTAATTTTTAAATAAAAGATATCTCTTTTGTAGCCCCAGTGACTGGGAGCTAATTGAAGAAAAAAATCAGTGAAAGACAGCAGCAAAAAAAATCAGTGGAACTTTTCAAGTATTTGTTTTTTCTTTTCCTACTATCTGTAGGGTTTTTTTTTTTGCCAGACAATGTTCTCATTCAGTAATTTTTTCAGTAATTTCAAGGTAACTCTTTTCCTTGCTTCTCTTTTGCCTCTGTGTTCCATTAATTCTTCTCCATTGCTTTCTGAACTCTGGTATATTTGATGAAGAGAAAGTGTTAGCAGTTTTCTAGTCCATAACCCCTTCAAGGTGGTGTTCTAGTCATAGAGCTCTGTACAAATGCTCCCACTTTACAGATCTGGCCTTTCTGTAGTCTTCTGGCCATGGCTTCAGAATCATAAATGTTAGGTCACCCCATGGTTCAAATTTGATCTGGGTCAGGTGTGGGTATGTGATCATATTTCTGCTGAACTAGTTAGAAAAACATGAGTTTCTGGGTTTTTGTTTTTGGTTTTTTTTTGTGGGGTTTTTTTTTTTTGTGTTCTGGGAAGATGGGCAACACCTGTTTAGAATAAAACAACATTTTTATCTGGATTTATTTACTGTGATGTAAAGAGACTACACAGTGTTACACTCAAAATCTTGTTCACAGGCAAAAAGGCAGCACATTTTTTATAGCAAAGAATTTATTGTTAGTGTAACTGAAATTTTGAAAGTCTAATCATTATTAGTCCAGATGCAACTATTACAGAAAAATAAGGAATAATAATGCCTTTGAAACTATCATACATACTGTTCTTGGTTTCTACCCGTCTTCCCGGTGTTACGCTCACCCCTTCCCTACTCCTCTGAGTCCCAAGGTTGCTGGTTTTATTCTGGTGGTGGTGGGCATTACAGCGAGTTGTCAGCATCTGGAGTCCTTTACGGGGAGAAGTATGAGGTTCATGTTGATGGTTTCTTCCTTCCTTGCTGTAGGATCCACCTGGGATCATTTTAGTATGTTTGTTGAAACAACTTTACACTTATCTCTTTCTTTGTTGGTCTGCAATTCCACATTACATCTGATCAGCTGGGCAGTAGATACTATTTCTTTGTCCTCTTTGTTACCTCTAAAACCAGTTTTGACCAGCTCCAGGTCTGCCAAGGCTGTGCCTCATCTCTTTTCATCCTCTACCTGTACTCCTCTATGCCACATCCTGTGTCTCCATTTCTCGAGGCCTTTGTTATCATACCAGGCTGTTATATTTCTCTACAGAAAGTCATTACATTAGTGGCAAATATCTCATTCTCTATAGGATAACTGCTTGTTACTGCTATCTGTGCAAAACTGTGGTTGTGTCACACACAAATAAAAATAAAGCAAAGTAGATATGGACACCTGGCCAATTACGGAAATTGCAGTCACAACTAAACCAAGCAAAACAAAGCTGTGGACAGGCCAAGAAAAGTTCAGGCAAAGCAAGAGTAACAGACCTTGGTCCCCGGGTCTTAAAAATTCACTACAAAGCTTATGGCCTCTGAAGAGCAATGGCAGTGCTGAAGGACAGGGCTAAAGGTTAACCTAGCTATATTTTTATGAAAAAAAAATTAACTGGTGGAGTGAGTATACATGCCATCACTGCTTGGTGTTTTGTGAGCAAAGTGCTTGGTGTTTGTTTTTTTTTTTCTCTGACACAAAAAGCACTAATATCTGAATTACTGAGCTCCTGAACCACAGCCTCATGCATACCTCCTGCCTTTAGTGACAATAAAGCATTTGTGCTGTTTTTATTGCTGTGTTAATAAGTCCTATTGATTTCGGTTGCTATCACGGCTATAAGATGGTGGTCTTCTCAAAGAGAAAGATTGCACAGATAGGTGGTAGAACTAGCCCCATCAGTTGTTTCAACTAAATCTGCCTGTGAAAGAGCTGGAGCCTGCCAACGAGTTGGTTACCTATGGAAGATTATAGGGGCTGTCCAGCTGCTGTGGAGAGCAGATGCTGAAGGCAGGGGCAGATCACTGAAGCCTGTAGTACCTGAGATAAGCTGCTGAAGGATGCCTGTCAAAATCAGTCATCAGAGTACAGGTCGGTTTAATCAGCAGATGGGATACCTTTAACAAATCAAAACTGATTGGCATCTCGTTTGTAAGTGGAACACCTCTGATAAAGAAATGAACAACGTGGGATCTTCTGCTCGCATTTTACTCAAGTTGACTTTAAAGTAGGCTGTTCTTGAAGATTCAGGCTCTGTCCTCTAGTCTAAGAATGGACATCCCACTTCTACACTGAAAATGAGCCCCCACATCTCATGAGAGGGGCTTCCCAAGACTTCTTCCTCAAAGGTGAAGAAGTATGCTACCAGAATGGTCATTAAACGCCAGGGTGTGAGAAGAAGAAGGTGGTAGGCCTGTTTGTGGATGTGCTCAGGACTTGTGCCAGCAGAGTAGTCTTGGCCCTTCACTTGTTACCATCTGCTGGGGTACAACTTCTGCTGATCACTGCCACCTCCAGCACCGTGGAGGGATATCTTTAATCTCTTTTTTGCTAAAACATATTCTGATTTTAGATTCCACTTTCTGCTTCTACCTTGCATAAAGAAAAATACAGGCACCCTGGATGAGATTTGTCTTACCTCACTGGACTGGTGCAGATCTCTGCTGGTCTCTGGGGGTTTTTTTTTGTAGTCAATGGGGAAGAGTGAGTCATCTCAGTTTCTCCTCAGTGACTGTAAGGAAGCCTACACTGAGTAATTCAGATGTGACCATCTACACAGAACTCCCTCCTCATTGTTGTGGTAGGGGCAAAAAGTCCATTGAGTTTGGATTGCTCTCCACTCCAAAAAAAGGAAGGAGCTATTTCTTAACTTGTGTCGTTCCTCTTTTTTACACATTAACTAAATCTGTTTGCAACTGAGGAGAGAGCGGAGATTTGTAGTCTGGTTTTCTAAGCTCTGTTTTTTCACATATGTGTGTATATCTGTCTAGTTTGTCCATTCATTTGCACAACTTTAACCTTGTTTGATTTTGACAGAGGAGTGAAAGTAATAACTTAGGGCAAGTTTTGCATTTAAACAAAGATGGAGATGGGAAGGGAGGCAATGTCAGTTTTTCCATTACAGGAAAAGCTTGTTCCTTTTTCAACATAAGGGAAGACCTAGATGAGAAAGATGCCACGAATATGTGCAGATTGTCTTGGACAAGGCTTCTCTCAAGTTGGAGACATACATTATATTCTCTTATTTTTGCATTTTCTTCTTTCTTTGTACTTTCTCTGGTGTCTACAAAAGACTATGCTCAGTTTAGAACAAAAAGCAAATACAAACTTCTCTGCCACATGACACTCATCTTCTGGAAACCAGGACAGGTTCTAGTTCAGCTTGCCATATCTCCATGTGAAGTAGGTATCTAAAACTTCCCTACCCTCAGCAGAGTGAATACGCTCCACAAGTAATTCAACTGAACAAAGTGTCCAGTCTGGGAGAGCTGAATTGTCGTCTGTTTCCATTGACGTAAGTGGGAGCATAGACACCTGTAGTATCTGCCATCAGGAGTGGAACCATCCAGACAGACCTCATTGATCCTGCTCCTCTTTGAGTTACTTTGTTTTTCACATACGCTGATTTCTGCTTGAGGAAACAGAAGTCTCAGAGGAAGTACTCTGAGCCACCTGATGTAGTTGGAGATGTCCCTGCTCCTTGCAGGGGGATTGGGCTAGATGACCTTTAAAGGTCCCTTCCAACCCAAACTATTCTGATTCTATGAAGTGGCAGTGGGTGATCTCAGAAGATTAGCCCTCATTTTGGATGCATGAGAATTGATGTACAGAAAATCTTCAGATGAGCTTGCAGACTTTGTGTGCCTCATTTCATTGTAAGGTGGAAGAATTTGAAAGACCTTTGTTTTCAACGTGTACCCTGCAACTGACCAGTGGGGTGCATGAGTGCACAGAGCTTTTTGGCAAATCTGGCCCATACAGAAATCAATGGCTGCTGAGCGCTTTGGAAACTGGGCTTTGTATTTAGACGGTAAACAGGACTGAGTTTGTGAGGAAACCTGGTCCCAGGTATGAGTGTTGAACCTGGGGACTTTGACTGATGGACCAGTCTTCAAAGATAGTGGGCTGTCTAGAACTTGTGATAGGATACAGGTGCTCAGTGTTTCTGCAAACATCTTGTGTTGTCTTAGCTTGAATTTCTGGAAAGAAATCCCCCAAATTATTGTACACTTGACTTCAGCCTTGAGGCTCTGCTAGGGACCAATTTCATGCAGGGGCTGGGCTGCCAACAGAATATAGTTGTTCCCAGTCCTTTTGTGAACAGTCTGGCAGAGCACGCAGTTTCTGTGAAAGCTTATCAAAGTGTTTACACCACATCAGTTTTGCTAGGTGATACAAGACTCTCCAGATTGGCTGTATTTATATATTCTTTCCTCCTCCTTTTGATTTTTCCCAGGATGGAACAAGTAATATCATTGATGAGTAAATCGCTGGTATTTTTAATTCCTGTGGGTGTTTGGGGTGAGGGGGTTGTGTGGTGTGTGTTTGAATGAAAATTGGAACATTTAACAATATGTGTTACGTTCTGACTAAGGTGTTTTTTAAATAGGGAAATAGGTAGAAATCTAAAGAAAAATTGAGACAGCACATGAACTGTGGGAAGGATACATATATTTGATTAAACTATACATTTCTGCTTCTTAGTATGTTGCTAGAAATTAAGGCACTGCCAGAATACAAATAGTAAAGGAGAAGTTCTGTCTGCCTTTTTATCCACTTCTCCTTCTGTCCTGAGGTGAGTACTTACTAATGTAGGTATTATTTATGTTTCTTTCCTTGATCAAGGGAATAGGTTTTTTCTTTTTTAAAAAAAAAACAATTAACAATCAAATGAAAAATTTTATATCCTGTGTTAATTTCCATTTATTCCGCTTCTCCTTGCTCTTAGGCTCTGGAGTTATTGTAACTTATCATGGGACTGTCTGAATTTGCATCAAGATCCTGATAATTTTTTACTTGTATATTTTTCTCTGGCTTAGTACATTTTTAAAGGAAGGTGGTGGAAGTTTATATAGTAAATATAAATATTGATAAATGGCAAGAGTGGTTTTGGACTGTATACAGGATTTCTGTAATGACTTGTGTCTGCATTCAGAGCACCTACGGAAACAGTTAGATGTTGCCAATTCTCTTTCTTCTGTGGATGCAGTGGTAAATCTGAAGTTGCTGTGATGTAGGAGATAGCAGCACTCTTACTTCTCTCCCACAAAATGTCCTGAGCCCTGGAATCAGCTTCTTCCACAGGTAGGGCTAAGAGACACAGGTGGTTTTGTAGTGCCAGGAAACACTTGGATTTGGATTCCTGAGTTTCCTTTTTGCTAAAGGCAGTCTTGCTACATAGAGAGCCCTTGGCTGTGGTCTGCCCAGGCTGCTGCCTGGGCTGTTTGGGGGAGAAAGCTATAGGTCAAGATGTGCTGATTCCTCAGGGCTGGAGAGATCACTTGCCAGACCTCCCATCAATCAGTGATCTCCCTAATGGCTTTCTCTCTCTCTCACTGTGCAGCATTTCTTCAGCCATCTGAAGCCTGAGGTGCTGGAACTTCTCTGCCTCAGCCAGACGTAGATAAAGTAGAAATACTGTTTTCTCGAGGGAATTCTTCTTCACTTTTAGTTCAGTCCTGCCTGGCGCAGCACCTTATATTTGAAAACAAAGGCTCTAACTCCTTCTGAACAATGACAAATGATCCCAAAAAGCATAGCAGTAACCTAATGTGTAGGACAATGATGAATGAGTGGGAGCACTGTTCTAGCAAGCAACCTTGTTTGCATTGATGTTAAGCAGGGTTGTATTTTGAATCCCTCTTCACCTTATAGTCTTAATTTCTTTTCAATGCTGAGGGTCTGGCCTGGTGATTGTAAGCCCCAAAGCTTTGCAGCACAGACCCAGACGTGCACACCATCTCCGGGAAATCTGTCAAACTGTTCTCCCAAGTACTAGGGCAGAGCCAGGACGACTGGGCTTCCTTTCCATCGTGTCTCACCTGGAGGAGGTGGGTTTCTTGCTTTGTCCACCACTCACAGCCCTAACTGCTAGTGGTGGATTTTGCAAGCCAAACATTTCCATTAGGAACTAGAATCAGACCGAACTACTGGATTATCAACTTGCTTTAGGAGGTAGTAACTAACTTTGGACTCCAAATATGGGCTGAAATTTAGTTGGTGAAACAGAGGTAAAATGTCAGTTTCCAGCAGAAGTCTAACAACTTTTTAAAAAAATACATATTTTTCTTTTCTTCTTTTTTCTTTCTTGTAGCTGATCACCATCCCACACCAGCCTGGAGCTTGCCAGAAACCTAACTCCCCTTTTGTTCCTTTCATGAATACAGATAGTTTTGCAGTTATCTTCCACGTGCTGATCAGAGGATATCGGTTCAGGCCTGTGGTAGCTGCTCTTCTTCCTGTTTTTTGCTTTCTGGGTTGTTTGACTCATGAAAGCATGATACTGTGGGCTGCTTGCTGTTATTAATTACATGCTGCATATTAGTTTGTCTTTGGGTGTTGGCTTTCTATTCTCAGAATCTTGCAAATATTTTAAACAATCAGCCTATTGTTTAGCAAGTGCTCTACACACACTGTAGGCCTTTTGTGAATTTCTGTTTAAAAAAAATAATAAAAGAATGACTAATGGAGCACGGACGGTGCCTGTGACACTGTAGTGCATTGTGTAACTGTGGAGAGCAAAATTTGCATTCCTAGAAAAGCCTGTTCACGGTCAAAATATAGGACATTGTCTTTATGGCTCAAGGGAAAACATGTACTACATATTCAGGTCGGGATGCTACTTAAAAGGATCAACTTTTAAAAAATGACATTTTCCTCCTGTGGAACATTGACGTCGGACTGAGAGCTAGCTTTTCTTGGCAACAGAAGTGAATCTTTTTCATTCAGGCAAGTGGCGTGGGGGGCTATTTTGGGTCTGCTGTACACATGCACAATGATTTGTTTGCTGAAATGGCTTCTTCTTAAGATGTTGTTAAGCTCTGACGTTGCCAGCCCTTTTGAATGGAGAGGGTACGTTATTATATTATATAACCGTCTGCCTCCTCTGAACGACAGAGGAACCTGGCAGTTGGTGGTTTTCTTTCCTTCAAAAGCAGATTTGTTTATGACTGCCCTCCCACCCAACAGTTGCAGGTCAAGCAGAGGTTAAAGTGTGATCTTGAAATGCTGAGAAAAATTGTGAGTTCTGTGCACTCCTGAAATGTCGCAATTGTCTGTCCTGCGTCTGCCTAAAACGAGGGTACAGGGTGTTCTGGGAGGGTAAGGGTGTGTCTCATGTATGGTGTAAGTAGTTTCTTTTGGTGCTTGTTTAAATAGAATAATCCTGTTTTGATTTTCTGTTTCGCAGTGAAGAATTAAGTCACTGCTCACCGGAGATACTACTCCTTTGTCTGTCCATGTAAGCTCTTCAGGAGAGGGGTTACCTATTACTATGGTCACGCGCAGCACCGAGCCCTGTGGAATTCTTGTCTTGGGAGAGGTGGTGTTAAGACATTAAAATTTAATTTACAGCGCCTGTTAAGACCTCGTGGCGGAGGGGAAGCCAGCGCAGAGTGCCCAGCTCCTGCTGCAAGGCCTTGGTTCGGTCAGATGCCAGCTGTGCTTTCAAGTGCTTGCTGAAAGAGGGATGTACGAGCAGCTTCTGAGTACCCTTAGGTGTATGTATATGTACAGATAAGGACTATGGGGACCACTTAGCACAGATCCACAGAGAGCTGCTGTAAGTAGCAGAGCCTGATGTGGGCAGCAGCTGGATTTCCCAGGCCAGTTCAGCCGGTGCTGGCCAGGACAAAGTCATATTCATGGGGAACAAGCACTGGTTTGTCTCCCTCTGCTCTGATGTGACCCAAAATTTTTTCCAGTATTTTTGCTTCTCTGAAAGGAACAGGAGTGTTGAAAATATTGAGGAAGGAGAGTTGTTGGCTTGAATTTGGGAAGGGAGCTCAATACCTCTGTGGCACTATACTTTTAAGAGAAGTGCTCAAGTGCTGCAGGTGCCCCTATTCATGGCCCTGTTGTAAATTTGAACCAACTGGATCCTGCTGTCTTGGCATCTGAAACTTCTGAATTAAATTGTATTTGCCACTTGTCATTATTAATTTGCAGTTTTCACCTTGATTAATTAGGAATGTACATAATGAGAAACTTTTACAAAAACAGGAAGAGAGGAAATGGAAATTTGCCTTCTGCAGCGTTTTTCTCATTTATGACCTCTGTGACTGAAACTGTATCGCCCAGTGGTGCATTTTATCACCTGTTTTCCATGTCAGTTCAGTGACTACTGAAACAAAACGTTCAGTTTGGTACAGAAGAAATAGTGCAAGCAGCTCATGCTGATTCGTGTCTGAGTAATTGGCACACCTCTGCAAGTAATGTACTTGTACTGGCAGAGAAGGAATATTCATAAAGAAGGTGCTGGAGAGCTGGCTTTGTCATCACTGACTGCATTTTGCTTGTGTTATTTATAGGAGTGAGCCAGGTCAGTATTTTAAGATGTTTGTACAAGGTGGTGTCCTCGAGCCCTATCTATATGCTGCAAATAAAAATGTCATATTTTCCACAGATGTATTTTCCTCCTTTCCCATCAGTTTTTCAGAGAGTTCTGGGTGCTAAACTCAGACACAAGTTCTCAGTCATGGATATTTATTTTTCAAATTTTTTTTTCCCTTTTTGTCTTTTTTTTTTTAATTGAGCAGGACAAAAGTCTCTTCCTCAGTTTTCAAAGTCTGAACAAGTGTCTTCAGAAATTGACAGTAGTTTCTTAGGGAGTTGCTCCCCATAGAATTACAGAGTGGTTTGGGTTGGAAGGGACCTTGAAAGATCATCTGGTCCAATCCCCCTGCCACGGGCAGGGACATTTTTCACCAGACCAGGTTGTTCAAAGCCACATCCAGCCTGACCTGGAACACTTCCAGTGATGGGGCATCCACAGCTTCTCTGGGCAACCTGTTCCAGTGCCTCACCACCTTCATTGTAGCCGATCCCTTTCTGCGCAGGATTTTTTCTTATCTTTAGCAAGGCATATATGTGTATACTTTCAATGTTCTTGCTGAATGAAAGTACAGAAGAAGGAATATTTGTGTATATTTTTAATGTTCTTGCTGAACAGAAAGAAGCACACCTTTAAGATTCTTGCTTGGAAATGACTGTTCCCAGCAGTTACAAGCTAGGATGATTTAACTGGACCATCCCTTAATGTCATGACCTTTGTCTCAAGTTTTTCTGGAAGTTGTTGTGAAAGTTATGTGTGATATGTGAAATCGATTGTCATGACTTTCTTCTAAGATAAGAGGTTGTATACTGTGGTTGTCCTTAGCCTGATGTTCATAGAACGCTCTTTGTAGAGATCACTTAGGAGTTTTCCCTCCTGTGGAGGGTGGGGACAGAGAAGGGAAATATCCTCTTTTTGGAGTACAAAGAACATTGTATTAAATTTCCTACAGTAGGGGTAAGGATACAGGGAGGAGAACTCACTCCTCCTTAAATGGTGCTTTTTTCTGCATCAGGTTAAAGTTGTGGGGCTTCACAGTTCGATTTGGGTGCTTCCTTTGCTTCTTCTTGCTTATCTTCTACCTGACCTGAGTTCACTGTGTTGTACTTGAACCCTTCTGTGGTAAAATTGCCATCTTCAGAAGCTGTACTTGTGCTTTCTCCTGCCGGGGAAAACTGCTGCTTATCTACTCTAGGAAAGCAGTAACTTCATATTCAAACTCTTTCTGTAACAGCTGGCAAAACAAATGACATCTACAAGTTTTTATTTATTTTCCTTGGCTTTCTTACACACCATACTTTTTAGGTTGCAGGAGTCTGAGAGTAGCGATTGCCTCGGATGGCTTTGACATATGCCATTTAATGGCACTTTTTGAAGTGGCCTAAGACTTTATCACTGCTTTCCCCCAAAATATTTCCCCTGCACCTTCATAGTTAAACAGGGTAAGTTTGTGTGTCTCAGGCACTTCTGTTTGCAGCTTCTTTGCATTTTTGTGGACGGTTTAAGCTGAGCTCACTGGCATACTTTCAATTCTGCTACGGATGCAGTAATACCTTTCAATTGCCTGAACAAGAATCACCAGAGGGCATCTGTCTGAGTCTGAATTATGTTTGAAAACCATCTGGCATGTTGTGGGTTAATCTTAATAATAACAATGAATACTTTATCAGGAGTTGAGTCATTGTGCTTCGTTTCCATTGTAATTCTTTTATTAGTTGCATGTATGTACTCCATATAGCCAAGGGGATAATATTGCGTGCAGATACTGTACAAGACCATTGTGCCAACAGCCCTCATTTGGACTCATTTATCATTCAAAATCTGCCCATAAGAAATATATTTAAATAATAAAAATAATTACCAAGATGAAAGACATGTATCAGTGTTAATTGCGTCCTAAACCTGTTTCCCACTTCTGTATGGGGAGGGAGGAAGGAGAGGAGTAAATGGGGATGGCAGTCGCAGGAGTAATGAGTGTGCTTTCGCTGGAGGTGCTTTTGAACTGTTTTGGGGGTCTCTTTTGGCACTTAACACAGACATCCGACAGCAAGGGTGATGTGGAGCTATCTGGGCCTAAAGGATGGGAAGAGGAGGAGGAGTTCCTTGGTCTTCACAGGTTCCTCACAGGAACATCTGCGCTCACTGTCTTTCCTGTAGGAAGAGCTCAACGTATTTTGTGATATGTTGTCTCCTAGGGATAATATTGTTAATATTAAGTATAATATCAATATAATAATATTAATATTAAAATAAGTTTATTGAACCAGATCTTCAGCTAGCAGTGATTGGCACAGCTCCAGTGATTGTTAAAACTTGCTGAAATCTGGCCAGACCTGCCTGTGTTCTCAAGTGTTTGTCACGTGTCCCTGAACCCAGCAGTTACGTCTGACCATCGTGCCCTTGCCATCACTCACATTTGCTCTGTGTTGCCTTACTGGTGTTGAGGATTTGTCCGAGAGCAGAGCATCCACAGTGGGGTCTTCAGCATTTTAGACCGTTACCAGAAGTCCCTCGTCACGGTGCCAAAAGTATTGTACAAGGCAGTTTAACTTTACATTGGCAAAAGCTGGGATAATGTGCAGAAGCTGTGTCAGAAGCAGGAGTAAGTGGTTTGCCCAAGATGATGCAGAAGGGCTGATGGCAAAGCATGGAGAGAGCTCTGGTTGTGTGTCGGCCTCAGGATACTCTCCCACTCTCCCCCATGTGAAACCACCTGGTTTGAGATCTTTCCTTTTGCACTGGCAGCAGAGGAGAGCTCGAGATTGACTAGACCACTGAAGCTAATAAACTTCTCATGTGTGTGCAGGGACATCAGGTTAATTAGTTTGCAAAGCAGCCGAGCTGGAGTTGTGCAACTGCCTGAAAATGGTAAGAGGAGGGAGCCGCAAGCCAGCAGCGTTTTGGTTGTCTGCTCCTTCATTCCATCTCAGCTCCCTATAAATGATGGATGAGGAGAACAGAGGCGGCAAGCCAAACATATGCAACCTATGCATCCTGCACAGAGCTGCATAATCCAAGCGGTATTGTTCACTGTGTGCAGGCGGTGCTTCCCAAAAGCTCGCACTGCTGTTGCTGGAGGGAGGCTTCACCGACGGCTTCTGTGGGAGCGGAGGGGCGCTGGTGCGGGGAACTTTTGAAAATCCACTTCTGAAATGCAAATGCTTTCCTTCATTAAAACCCACTTGAAGCCAAGCGTGATCAACAAACACAAAACACTTTCACAGCTCAGACATGCTGTGGATTATGGTTCTCCTCTTCTTTTTTTTTTTTTTTTTTTTTCTTGCATAAA
>JAAGAY010000140.1:80460-92742 GCA_011801015.1 Ardeotis arabs | reverse complement strand
TCCTAGGCTGACAGCTGCATTTAAGCTAATCTCTCAACCTCTTACTCCAAATGAAAAGTAGATAATAAATACGTTTGAAGATTCATAAGTTTACCTTGATTTGTAAGCAGAGTTCTTCCAGCGGTGTCCTCAAGATCTCTGGTAGCTGATAATCATCTAGAAGGCTAGCACGTAGTCCATTGTACAGATGGTAACAGTGGCCTGGCTGAACTCTGGAATTATTTAAAACAAAACAAAAAACCAGTATGCTTTTTTTCCCTGTAACACTATGACATTATGGGTCTGTTTGTTTACAAACAGCTTTCCAAACACCTCAAGGATTAGAACAGAAGTGTATTCAATTGGAAAAGCCATTTCAGCCTTCTGAAACACAGAGCCATCAAAAGGAAAAAGGCATGCAGAACACAGAAACCTCCTATCAACTGCTCAAAAGGAGCAATGGAGACACCAGAGAAGAACTGTAAGTCTGAACAAGAGAGAAAATATTCCACAAGGTATTTTGAGAGGGAGAGATATTTTTTAAAAGATTTGCTAAATAGCTAAGTGGTATTAATTTGTAGGCAATTTTCACTTTAATGTATCACAGCTCATAAATCAGGTGTGAAGGCAAACACTATCAACAAAATTAAAAAAAAAAAAGTGGAACTTATTCTTCTGAAGAAGGAGGGAAACTCATGAGTTACACACAGCATAAGTTAAGTCAGTTTCCCAGAAAGACAAAGAAATCATTCTTTCCACAAGAACAAGAGACAGTTGTGCCAACATCTGCTGCTGAACATAGGAAGAACAAAGTACTATCTTCAGCACACAACACGCCAAGACTGATGGAAACATCACAAAACTCTGTCTCCATTATTCTTACCTTCCTGCTCGACCTTTCCTCTGCTTGGCATTAGCTTTACTGACCCACTCTGCTGCCATTGTGCTAATGTTGTTCTGTGTGTCGAAGTGAGTTTCCTTTATTTTTCCACCATCTATAACGAACACAACGTCATCTATTGTAATGCTGTTTAAAAAAAGAGAGAGAGAAAAAAATGCAACTCTTCGACTTTGCAAGCTTGACCTAGGATTTCAAAAGAGGTTTAGCCCCTCCCAGACTGAGAGCCAACAATAAAAGAGTGTGTTTGGAATTTCATTAAGAATTATGTTACTAAGTAGTTCAAGAAAGAGCTTGATTTATTCTCCTGGGTCTGGCAGAAGTCGCCACATGGGGTTATGAAGCCTACAGAGAGGACAGGCAGCTCAGATTTATCGTGTACAGCAAAGGCCAGTCTTTATAGTAACATCCATGTTTTAGTTGTTTAAAACAATTAAAAGGAAACTCCTGTTTAGTCTATAAACATTTCTAAAGATAAAGCGTTATAAATAAATGGTACAAATACAAACCCATATATTTTGGAAACACTAAACAGGTTTATACTGTAGATTACAGCTTTAAGTCATTTGGTTAAATGTATAGCTTTTTTTGGTCGGTACAGCTAGCTATTTACCTAGTCTCTGCAATGTTGGTAGCAATCACGATTTTCCTTACTCCTGGCGGGGTCTTCTTAAAAACCTGTAATTATCCATGGCCCATTTATATGTTTGCCAAAACCAAACATATGCTTAATTATTTTTTTTTTCAATTGTGTAGTATGACAGTAAGAGAACAGCATACCTGAGTCTGGTTAACAGTAGGCATCAATGAATGTAAAGGTATGATAATAAACCTATCTGAAAATTAAAAATCAGTAAGAGACATGGTGTAAGCACAGGAACTTTAATTTTACAAGAAAATCAAGTACGCAGAATAAAGAAAACATGCTGCAAGTAAGTCTACTGTTTCTTATTCTGAATTCACAGGTGTATGTATCAATGGCAAACTCTAAAGGTATAAAGGAATTTTTTTTATTACGTTATGATGACTTGGCAAGTTTAAGAAATATATGAAGTTATGTACAGTAATTTTTTAATTCTCAAATTATTTAATAATTGCTCAAGTTTAATAAACTGGCACTCTCCTCAATCTTTCAATAAACTGAAAAACTCTATCTACGGAATGTACACAGCATGAACTGCAAGACAACTATCTGAGTAGTCAAGAGCATAGTTAGGCAAGTTAGATGGAAGTCAGAGTTATGTAACAGGACAAACCTAAGTATCAGACAGGAGTAGGATATTTTGATTTCCTACTAAAAAAGCCTCTAGGAATAAATAGGATTTAAAAGAACAGCAAAGCAGTAGACAGAAGCTGCTGAAGAATCAAGAAAATAGGAACACAGAATGAAGAAAGAGTTTAGTTTTAGATGGAAGTTGTCACAGCCAGAAGAAAGGACAGAAGGACAAAGATGCAAGTCAGATTCTTTTTCAGATTGTTCACTCCTACACTGAGGAAAATTAGTTATTATCATTAGCAGATGAAAGATACTACAGAAATGCAAAAAATGCTGAACACACTGCAATCGTTTAGAGAGGAGATATGAGGGGAAAAAAAAAAATCCAGTGCAATACCAGCAATGACATGCAAGAATTAAGAGTTTGCACTAATGCTACTGCTAGAATTCCCATGTAAAATTTTGGTTTTACCTGACTTGAACATGACTTGTGACATCAAGAGATCATGCAAAGTGCTAATGTTGTCCCAGCCTGGAAGAAACACTAGAATTGCACCATCCTACACATAACAGAGGGAGTGAGGGGAAAAGAGGTCAGAATAAGTTACACATGGTGCAAAGAGCCAGCTACTTGCACACCAAAACACTTCGGTTAGATAGGTCAGGTCTCAATTCAGAACAAAGCTTATAAGATTGTTTTCTAAACAAAAAAAAACCAATTAGCTACATATATTTATCTGAATGTAATAAATAAAAATTTGATTTTAAGCATCTTTCCCCTGCAGTGTTTTAAACACTGCCATGTCAACATCAGAAGAATTTGAGCCGCAAATAAAACAGAGAGAAACTAATATATAATTTTCAACACAGGAAGAACAAAATACAAAATAGCAACTCATCCTCATTATCCACAGCTTAAATGATCTATCAACTGAAATAATTTAATATTTAATATTTTTAATAATCAAAATTATCTTTAAGGAATCAGCTCATCCACAGATATTTTTGAACACAAAAACAAATACGTAACTTCAGGTTATGACAATCTACACACATTACACGTATGGTAAGAGAAGTTATTCTTACTTCATGTTTGCCACTGCTTCAGGCACAGTATCCTTCTGCTAGTAATATTCTGATGATGTTATTGCCAAACAGCAAGGTACGGCACATTGGGGGATAACTATTAATGCAGCTGTATTCATTACTCATCCTGACAAGTGGAAGTTGGAAGAGTCTCCTAGCTGTGTGTTTGGTAAATGGAACTAGACTTTTGCTAGGCTGTATAGAAATTCAGTCTTCACAGTTCTTAAGTCATATTTAGATTACTCAGGCAGAAAGAACTAAAAGTTAAATTTGTAATTCTCTTACTTTCCATCAAATAACTAAGGTGTATCATTAATTTGAAGGCTTATTTAAAAGCTTATGCAAAAGAAAAATATGCAGCAATCCGAATCAAAACGGCACCCAAACTTTCAGATATCTATCCCATTTTATTTACAAGACAATTCCTATTCTCAGTGAAAGAAATCAGGCTCTTTTTTATTCCTTGCTCAGAAGGGACCATAAGGGATTGTATCAAACATACTTCTAAGTTTTCCAAGTTTCTTATGTACATAACTCTCACTGCTATCCACAACCCCCAGTCAAGAAAATGCTTAGACACATGCTCCCCTTTAAACATGAATTCTCTGCCATAGTTTTAATAAATGCTGTAATTAACCACATTCTAAACTCAGGGCTTAGCTTAAATAGTAATTAGATATTTAAAGCCATCAATTACTTCTCAGAAAAGCAAAACAAAATTATTCTTCTTTGTATCTGTACAATAAGCTCAAAGTAACTATCAGCTCTGACATTCCCAATAGCCGCTGACAACAATTGGGTCACATCGTTAAACTGCAATGACAGGAGACAGAAACGTACCTCTTCCTCCAGAACAATGTGTCTGATAAGTGCTGCTATCAGGTCAAGGTCGACCTTGTCATCATCCATCATTTCCAAGGCATCTATGGTACTGGCTGAATACCTGCAGTGTAGAAAGCACACATATTGGCAACTTACTATCACACGGAGTCGTGCGCTCACGTTTCTGTGTAAGGCTCTGTGATCACACACCTGTGTAACCCACTACTGATCAATTGCTTTGTCTGTTCAGTTACTGTACCTCCAAGGTACTCTTGAGATTCAGTTTGGCGCGATCATTGTCAGTGTAGAACAGTAAGTTTAAGGATTACCGTGTTATGACTGCACTGCAGTTGGAGCTTTACATCATCTCTCTCCTCCTCATGAATTACCTAGGGTCTACACAACCCGAGTTCGCACTTCAATTTACCCCTCGCTCACACTCAGTACAGGAGGCATCTCATCTGTTCAGCCCTTTGCTTTCATGAAAGCTAATGCTATAGAAAGAGTTGCCAACTGATTCACAAGACACAGTGGGAAAGTGAAGGAGGAATACGAATGGGATGAGCAGAGCACGGGACCGACCAGACAGAGATACAGCATTGAGGACTTTTCCCTTAGCAAAGGGAGGTAAAACTGAGCCACTTACATTCATTGTTGTTACCAAGCTGAATATATAGATGGTGCCAAAAGGCAAAGGACAAGTAAGACAGGAGAAAAACAGGAAGATGCTATTCCTGAAATAAATCAGCCCAGCTATCTGATTAATTGCTTATTCAGATTGCCAAACTAGTAAAATTCCCGCAATCAAAAGAATGTTCCTCTAACAAATGCTCAAGAGGCAAAATTATTTAGCTTGGTTTTAAACCACTACAGAGGAATACTAAACTATTCTAAGGAAAAGGTTGTGGAGGGGTCTTTTTGTGAGTGTTTTTTTTTTTTGTTTGTTTTTGGTTTTGTTTTTTTTTCCTCTCTCCAGAATTCACCAGAGGAGTGACCAAAAGCTCAAGAAGCCTAACATGATATTGGAAGGCTGTGACAGACAACAATACCAACATCAACAGGAAGCAACTTGACCGCTCTAAGTTGTCTTACGTGCAAAGGAAGCCAATCCTCTGTGGTAATTCCAAAGCACTTCAAGGGCTACCAGCCAACTGTACTGGCAATTCCCTTATTATGGTTATCCACAGCAGCAACTATCACATCATTAATAAAAGCACAGTAATATAATAGAGCACTAATTTATGTTTCTTAGTTAAGAAGCGTCCAAAGACTTCATGCAAAAGAGTAACTTGGGAACAACCTGCCCCGCAGCTGCCTTAAATAGTCTGGCCATCGCTCCCTGTAGATTTCCTCTTTTTCTTCTTTTTCTGGTCTGCTGACATGTCCTTGCATGAAGCCTTTCTTCCACCGTGGCCGTCGGTCTGTGTTTTCTGGAGTATACCTTTAAATTTAAATAACAAACGTAATTCAATTTTAAACTAAAGTCATTTAAAGCCAGCTGTAAGAAATCTTAGTTATAAAAACAGGTACCTTCCCTAGTAAGCATGAGAACGTGTAGGAAAAAAAAGTCTGAAAAAACAGAAAGACCAGCTTGATTTAGTAGCCTGAAAATTCACCACACCAAAAGAGAAAAAAAGACAAGTTTTTTTTGTCTCCTCAAGCCAATATTTCCAGGTTGCTATGTGCCATTTTTAATTCTGTAAAAGCTACTAAAGGTCCCTTGAAATGTTTTCTGTTGAAAAGCACAACTAATTTTCCATAGGCTATTTACTTTCAAAAATTATCTTGATATATGTACTACACAAAAAAAACAAACAAACCCAAAACACTATGTATAATCACGTTCAGAAAATACACTTACCTCAGCTTCTCAATTACATCTTCGAGAAGATATTCCACCACAGGGAACGTGAACCCAGGTATGTGTATCATTGGACAATTATCTGGGGAGGAAGGAGTAACTTCCACAGTTTTTAAACAGTAAATAAAATACTGTATTGAAATAACAGAGGCAATAAACATCCTACATTATTTTTGCAATATAGCTGCCAAGTTTTTGTTTGTTTATTTTTAAATTCTCATATAATATGCAAATTCAGTTCCAAATAGAGTTACTGAATAAAACAAGCAGAGTATACTGTTCTCCAGCATGTTCTTCTGGTTCCAGCTACAGGATAAAGCTGGAAGACTGAACAACTAAAGGCTTCAATCTGGTTGCCCACCCACACCATGACTTCTAAAATACGGTAAACATCAGTAAATATTTAATATGAAACCACTCTGCAGGTACTGTTTCCACGATATGTCTGAACAGCAAATACAGAAGCAACAGACGCTCACAATGAGACAAAATTAAGGGAACAAGCATCTCCATCAGCTGGCAACTGTTTGTAAAATTGAAGTAGTTGCCTCTTTTGATAAAAAAAAATCAATCCTAAAATCTGAGAACTGCATTACACTGTAGAAGTCTAAATTACTGAAGAGGAACATTCACAGGAAGCATTTCACCTACCAAAATACTCCGAAAACTTCTCTGCATTTAAAGTAGCACTCATGAGTATGACTTTCAGATCCAAACGAATATTCAGAAGATCTTTAATAATGCTCATTAAAACATCTGACTGAAGATTTCTTTCATGAATTTCATCAAGGACTACATGACTAATGCTGGACAAGTGCCTAAAATAGGAGAGCAGGAAGTTAAACATTTGTTTTTAGCATCATTAAAAAACAGAGCAGAGACTGTTAGAAACAGCTCGGTAGTCAAGTCATTTCACAGTTGTATGCAGTTTCTTACTGAACAGGAAAACTTACTTATCTGACTGGAGCCACTGTAGGACAATTCCTGTGGTACAGTATAAAATTGAACCTTGTTTCCTTGGTAACCGGCTGAAAGAGATACAGTAAGAATTCCTCAGTTCTGTATTTTACAGAGTACTTTAAAAGCTTAAAATCAACATGCAGATTGTCACTATAGACATTATGAAATATGCCACATTCCCTAACTTGCTCACTTACAGTGCCATTGGTGGAAAAAGGAATTAGGCCACAGCCACAGCATTTTTGTTGACGGGGAATGAACTACTTAATCTGACAGAACCCCTGACTTCCCAGACATCATTTTCCACTGATCTGCTGACCCCAGATTCTTGCAGCTATCTAAACGCAGCACAGATGACAGCTAAACATACAGCAGTGTAACATTCTTGATTAAATAGCAAAGAAAGAAAAAGTGAGATTCTCTAAACTCAAACTGAAATGGTGAAAGGACTAAGCTGTCATCTCTCACCAGCAGTTTTTCCTCAATGATAACTGATATTCCATTATTTGCTGGTAACATGTCAGACCTTTTTTTTTTTTTAATTATAGATTACATTTGGAGTAACAGCCTTTGCTCTAAGGCACTGCGTCTATGAACTCTTGTCAACGCACCTAACTTTATTACCTGATGCTAGCGGGATTATTCAATAACTGCAGCAAATACACAATTTTCCCCAGAAATATGGCTTACACTATTGTCCTTCAGCATTTCCATTTTTCCTTGAAATTCATGGATTAGGGACATCAGTTTTATCTCTATCTATAGTAGAACCTTTTAGAAGAACTGAAAAAAAAGGACTTACTAGACAAAGCACAACTTGGTGCTAGCCATTGCTACACATTGCATAAAATATAATAATCACACTCAATCTTGTTGCTAAATTTCATCAACTGTATTCCCTACACCATCTATTTGCAGGAAATCCTTTTGGAGAAAATATCATCATGGAAGCAGTCACCTATGTTAAACATTACTTTTCAAGTTCGCTCGCGTGAATAACAATAAACACTACTTCACATGAATGCAGAACGCCAAGGGAGCCTCTCTCACCTCTGCAGACGAATTTGGTACCCCGTACTCTTGCCGTTACCACATGCTTCTGCCCTTTCAGCAGCAACTCTCTCAGCCACCTTAGAAAAATAAATAAAATTAAAACAGTGCATTAAAAAAAAATATATTAAAAATCCCACAAGGCTGATCTATGATTTAGCTACTCATCAGCAGCAAATACTGAAAACCAAGATGTTAGGTAAACAACAAAAACACCCTGAAAATCACTTTTCCTCCTCCTCCACCGAGAACAGTGTTTCCTGTCAGCAACCCAAGAACAGGTTTGCGACGTGGGGCGTATTTTAAAGAATAGCAATACAGTCGCCCTTTCAGCAGGGCAAGCTTTTCCTCATGGGAACTGAGGTTCTATAGTCATTTGATACTTAACTATCAAGAAGAGTTAACTACTGTGCACTTAAAAGCCAAATTCTTTCCTGCTCATTAATCTATCTCTAAAGGGCCTGACACAACATTAGTGTTTACCTTAATTCACACGTGCACTGCCCAAATCCATAAAAATCACAGATATAAGCCATGATTAAGTTCTGGGAAGAATGAAGCTTGCAGTGCCAGTACCCTATTAACAAGCAAAACTTATGAGATATCAAATTAGTGTATATTAACAAAATTGTTATTCGCAATAGAACCTCAGTCGACTGAAAACAAACACACAAGAAGCCATCTTCACTGTCCACTGCAGCCTAGATGCTTATCTTGAGCTTCAAATTTAGTACGAGTACGTACGATGACAGAGCAGTTTCTTTGAGCGGTGCACAGCATTTACCTGTTAATTTGGATTTTTTCAGATCTTAACTTCAAATCATCTAGCAGACTGTACCCTCAGCTCATAAACTTGCCCACGGATCCTAGGCCCAGTAAGAAACATTTTCATTCAGTGATTCCAAGTAGGGAAGTAATTTTTCCTCAGATTTGTTGGGAGTGGCGGGGAGGAGAAAGGGGGACATCAGAAGCAGCGAGTTACTCAGTTTGTCACAAGGGCACTTACCGAGATAGCACTGATCCTCCTGGGCTGAGTGCAAACAATCCTGCACGTAGACCCTTTCCCTCGCTCGATGTAATCATCCAAGATGAACTGCGTAACCTGGGTTGTCTTTCCACAACCGGTTTCGCCACTTATCACAGTTACTCGATTATTGTTTATAAGGTTTACAAGCTCCTGTTTCCAAAGACAAAACATTTATTGTATTGTTATTTTAGCAGGATTCTGACAATTCTCTTCTACTGTGTGGTGAACTCAGATGAAAGCATCATAGCAGCTATAGAAACACACTCATCTGTTTCTCACAATACTAAAAAAAGTTTAATTTAAACCACACAGAAGTAATTCCTGCACACTTGCACTTTGCATGTGTAAGGTTTAAAGCATATAAAATCTGAATACTAGTCTTAAATACTTACAATCCTATATGAAACAAGTAACTGAAATGAAAGCCTGAAATACATTTTTTAACTTTTCTCCCTGCTTGCCTTCTGTATATCTTTGGTGACTGAAAGCAAGGTTTTTCTGTTGGATTGCAAGACTGCACTAACTGAAGATTTTCAGCACAACATTTTAACATGTCTTATACTGACTGTAACAGATGTCTTACGCTCCCAGCCTCTACCTCCCAATCCCAAGGATTGTAAAGGGGAGTGCAACTGTTTTAAGAAACACTAAGGAGGGACCACGTTATGATAAATACGTTAACTTTAAAAATCCTTCATTGAACCTGCAAAACAAAACATAACAGAATACTTGTAGTATCTATTTCATACAGGTGACATCAAATGAAGAACTAACATCAATTAATCATAACCCATACTGTCATTGATTTTATATTCTGACTGGGAAATGAATGTCAGTAACAGCCAGCAGTACAGCCATAAAGTCTGTGATTACAGAAGAGAAAGGTCTAATCTCCATTATATTCCATTCTAAATTGGGCACATGTTCAAAAAATGGCCACAATTTCATATATATATATAAGGAAAAGAAAGCATGTCAATCTGTGCAGCGGTCAATTACTCTATAAAAGTCCAAGTAACTGGGAAGGTTCTAGAAGTTTAACTGGCAGAGAAAGAAGAAGAGATCTCTACTTAAAAAAACAAAATACAAAAACCACAACCAGTACTTAAACATATCTAGCATTCAATACCATTTCCACGAATAATACTGCCCCTGCTGATAAAATTGTGTGTAGCTCCAGAGAGCTTTGTACACATTGTGAAGCAGTGAACCTGAGCTACTTTCTGGAAAGACGACAAATCCAGTGTTAGAACGTGGGAGCTTCAGCACCTTCATCAAAGGCAACAAAGGTTTCCTGTTAGTCCCAGTGACACAACCGTTTTCTCCTGTTTCACAACAAAGCAGCAGCAATGCTTATTCGTTCAAATTAAACACATTTACCTGTCGCATCCCATATGAAGGGAGTTTCTCTCGGAATCTCTGGGGAAAGAGAAAGTAACAGTACGTGTCTTTAAACACCTTTTCAGTACTGAAGTAATAAAACACATTCCATCTACGATCTAAGCCAAATTAAGAAATAACATGACCAACTGTTAGGCTAATACTAACATAAACACAGGCCCACTAGAAATAAGTTTAATTCCATGCATGTTTTCAGTTTCATTAAATTTATCAAAATTCTATAAAACCACAGGTCAGCACACGAACAGGTATGTACGTACAGCTGCAAGGCTACGGCCTTGTACCAGGGGGAGAACTGCCTGCTCACGGCAAGACTGTTTTATTTGTCAACTTTCTATATGGCTATGAGAACAACAGAAATTACGGCTTAAGAGGCAGTTCCTTCAGAGCCCATTTTTGTGCTTTTAGACATAAATGCAGGGATACAGTCTGTCTGAAAAACAGAAAATCCCACCCAACCAAACAACGTGCGAGCTTAAAATTTTAGATTTTATGCAATCAGAAATTATCACTGAAAGCCCGCTTTTTAATCGCTGCCCTATTGATAGATGTGTATTTGTAAATTCTGAAGGTAATGTTTAGCCAAAGTAACATAATGACAAATTCCTAGTAAATAAATTGCAATAACTTATGTTTTCTGGTTAGTTTAATTAAAAAAAATAATAATTTCAACGAAAAGCTTTTTACTTAACATATAGAAAAGTACCTGCATTTCAATGTATCTAGGATCAGATTTCTTCTTTCTTAAGTCTTCTTTAAGTTGCTCATCTAAATCAGTATCTTGCTCATTTTTTTCAAAGAGATATTCCACATCTCGATCAAGACATGTTTTTTGCAAGACTGGCCTCTGTCTTACAGGAGCTTTTTCAGCCTCTGGTTTCACTTTTGCCGGCTGTTCTGGAGTAGGTCTGAAATAAGTGCAGAAAACAGAAGTGTCAAAGATTATCCAAGATGTGCCTGGCCACTGAAGAGCACACTGAACCGCTGAAGGCAACCCTTAAATCTGTTTTTGAGGCATGACATCCATGAGCCACTTAGAATCACAGAATGGTTAGGGTTGGAAGGGACCGTCAAAGGTCATCTAGTCCAACCCCCCTGAAAGGAGCAGGGAATTGACTGAGGAGCAAGGAACTTGATCCTTGTTCATGAGAATACAGTGCATGTTAACATTTAGACAATTAAAGTCTGAAAACTGCCAACCATTAAAAATTTTACATCATTATCTAGAAATGTAACATGCTCTTCTGTATCAAACAAAGCTAACAAACATGTCCAGAGAACTACTGCTTATCCCGCCGTCAGAACCACTGCCCTGGAGCTGTGGTTTAAGTAAAAATTGAACACCCCAAACTCCACAGTAATCTGGAAGGGAGTGTTACAGCAATAGTGACAACCAGCCGTTTCAGGATGACACTACACGTAGAGAAAACTGGGTGTATCTGTTAACCTAATTCACTCACTGAGCGTAAATATTTTTATATATCTTCCTGCTAGCTTGTGGGAAGTTTGTTCAATTCAAAAAGAAATAAAAGCATTTGTAATTGTTTCTCCTTACCCTTCTTCATCCCCAGACCACCAGGACATGGCTTCCTGCTCTTTTTCGTTTTTAGTCTGGACAGTGCTCAACAGCTGCACGATTTGCTCTTCCCTGCGTTCGTCCATACGCACAACAGCTCTCTAGAAAAAAAAAAAAAAAAGTATAATTTTAATGAAGGCGTACTCAGCATACCCACAGTTATTGGGTTATTAACACTTTGATATCAAACTGGCAAGACTCTGGCATGGTCAGAAGTGTCTTCGTCAGCTCTTCGTTAGGCGCGGAGACAAACCCGCCTTTCTCCCCCGCCAGCCGAACGCACCACAAACGCGGGCATTTCTGAGACGCGGGCAGCCCTGCGGGCCCGGCCGGCCGGGCCGCTGCGGGACGAGGGGCTCCCCCGCCCCCGCCCCGCGCTCCGCTAGGCCGGACGCCCGCCCCGCCT
>JAAGAY010000140.1:0-80070 GCA_011801015.1 Ardeotis arabs | reverse complement strand
TTCTCCCAGGTTGCAGATCCAAGTTTTCATTTCCCTTCCTGGGGCTGCAGACAAGATTTTAAGGAAGTGTTCCATGCTGGCTTCCGTCACTACATAGGGGGTTATTATCCATTCTCTGTACCAGACAGGTATTCTTTTAAAAGTAGAATACATCATTGAACAGCTGCCAGTCTGCTGGCTGACTGCTGCTGCGTGCCGTACACTTTGTCCAAGTTCACAGGAGTCTTAAATTAAACCTAACTTAGGTAAGATTATTCACAGAACTATTACTCTTTCAACAGTTAATTCATATTATTTTTGTTTGCTTGAATACCATAGTGCAGCTATAAATGCTTCTCCAATCTCATTCCTTTACAAGTTCTTTGGCCTTTTCTTTGTTGGTATGATTTATATTCACTTAAAAATTGCTAGCATTCAGATCTCTGAAATACAACGGTACGCACTGATTTTCAAACTTCTTTCAGGAAAAGGACTGCTTCCTTCAAAGGAAACCATTTTCTCTTTTTTTTCTCTGCCCAGTTAACCTACTGTGTCCAACAACTCCCAGCAGTCAGCTGTGTAAAGAAATAAGACACTAGGTGCTCAAGTTAAAGATCCCCATTTTCTTTTTTCTTTCCCCTCACTAAGAGCTTTATTCATTGACGTAGCCCCTTGTTTTGCTGCAGGGTTTATCCTTTTCCACACTTAAGGAAATGCTTATTGCCAAGGCCTTGAACCGTGCAGACCAAAACCAGAACCCCGTGTCGCAGCCTACGCCGACAGCCTTTTACCGAAGACGCTCGGGTGACAGACCTGGGTGCCAGGGCAGCCACTGGAGCCGTTACTGGTGACCGTGGCAGCAGGTGGCTGATGGCTGACGGGGGCTGATCCCCCAAAGATGAAACCGCACCGCGCTGGGGACCCGATCCGCGGTGCAGCGCGGTGTCCTGTGCGGATCTCCCAACTCACCCGGAGCTCCTCTGTTTGCCCGCGGAACAGCACAGCACCATGCCATGGCCTGACACAGAGGGGCGTGTACAAGAAACATCACGGGGTCCTTTTTTAGTTCTACCCACTTTTCAGGTACAAGGAAATCTCAGAGAAGCTCGGGTTTTAATTTGAATAAAGAGATAAGCAAGGAATAGAGAGCAAGACCTCTGAGTCACCAGCACAGCGAGTAGCTGAACTTTGGGTGAGGTTACCCAGAGAAAAGAGAGGGGACCAGGAACAGAGAGTACAAGGACTGGAGGATCCTGAGGAAGATCATCTGAAAGGCAAATTACAGGAAGAAGCGTGGGAGAGAAATGAGAAATCTAGGAGGAAATACACGTCTTCCTTACTTCTCTTCTCATCCTGCATCTGCAGCTTAACGCAGACTCGGGAGTGCACTGCATGGCTTCTTGCATTCACCATCCTACACAAAGCAACAGTCATTTCACAGCATTCTTCAAAAGTCTCATGGTGGCAACCAACTAGCGAGTAAAAAAAAGAGCCAAAGAAAATTAGCACAAAATAAATTATTCAGAAACCTGAGAAATGTTAAAAGATGCCCTGATTAAATATGTCACTGGCTTACCCATGCAGGCCAAACAAGGGAGGGCGGCCCAGGTCCATTGGGAAGGACAGAGCGGGTGGGATACTAGATGGGACACCATCCCGCTGCTCCGGTATGAACTTTCCCGTCAGTGGTGCAGCAGGACCCACACACAAATGAGCTGGCAGACAAGCAATGTGCCGGCCACGCTCAGATGCTGCCTGACACCGGGGTGTCTCCCGTGAGGCTCTGCATGCCTAAGTCAGCTTTCTGTTTTATCTCCTTAAAATTACTGAAGAAAAGTGTTCTGGGGTTAGCTTGAATCACTCAGGTGACTTAGCAGATTTATTCCTTTTGATCCTGCATTTCTCCATGACAGTGTACTTGGACACCTAAGCCGTGCACACATTTGAAATGAATGGGATGTTAGTGCAAGAGGAAATCTCCATATGCGTGCTTGTAGCTACTGCATTTCAGCCTGACTTTTTAACACTGTGAAAAAAAAAACACACGCTCTAAAGAAAAGATGATAAGAGGGCTGGAGCACCTCTCCTATGAGGACAGGCTGAGAGAGTTGGGGCTGTTCAGCCTGGAGAAGAGGAGGCTCCGGGGAGACCTGATAGTGGTCTTCCAGTGCCTCAAGGGGGCCTACAAGAAAGACGGGGAGAGACTGTTCAGTAGGGCCTGTTGTGATAGGACAAGGGGTAATGGTTTTAAAATAGAGGGGGGTAGATTTAGATTGGACATTAGGAAAAAATTTTTCACCATGAGAGTTGTAGATCACTGGAACAGGTTGCCCAGAGAGGTGGTGGATGCCCCATCCCTGGAAACATTCAAGGCCAGGCTGGATGGGGCTCTGAGCGACCTGATCTAGTGGGGGATGTCCCTGCTCCTTGCAGGGGGGTTGGACTGGATGACCTTTGAGGGTCCCTTCCAACCCTAACCATTCTATGATTCTATGAAATTCAAGTATTTTTAGTGGATCTGTAGA
Organism: Ardeotis arabs; assembly: GCA_011801015.1. Taxonomy (NCBI): domain Eukaryota; kingdom Metazoa; phylum Chordata; class Aves; order Otidiformes; family Otididae; genus Ardeotis; species Ardeotis arabs. The sequence continues at coordinate 77,566 of JAAGAY010000140.1, read as the reverse complement.
TTTAGATGTTGGAAATAGATGTGCATCTATTCATGTAAAGATCATTTTCTAATATGTAGGAAAATAAGTATTTCCTGGAATGACCTCAGTGGTTTCCCTATTCCTGGGCCTTTCCAACTCCTTTTATCACCGCTCACATTCACTTCTCATCCCCTTCAGCAGCACACTGTCGTGATGTAACGCACTGCATCTGCACGTAACGGCCTCTGCGCAGCAGCGTGCTCTCAGGGGACAGAGATCCTGTTCCCCTTTCCGCACTTTGAAGGGAGATTCCTTGACACCAAATTCCGAACAAAGAAACACAAAACCCATCAGGTAAACACTGAGAAGGGGGAGACACACTAAAAGAGGCTCCGTAACAGCTCTCGATCCACCACCGCACCCCTGCAGTCCTGCAGTCAGTAGGACAGTCACTGTGAGTGAAAATTATCTGTGCAAGGACTGAAGGTCTTTAAAATCAGTTTGTATACAGGACTACACAGACACGGGTATTGTAATCCTTGCCAGAGCTGTTGCTGGAGTCTAGAAAAGCAGGATTTATTCTGCTCTGAGACATCTAAAACTGCCAACTGCATTAAAAGAAAGGAATGTAACACTCAAACCTTCATCCTGGAAATCATTGCAGTGATACATACCAGGAAGTGAAGTCATGTTCCAGAATCTATGCATCAACCCCAAATCTATAAAGGTAAAACAATGTATAAATAACATTTATTATTTTAATGAAATTAATGTATTTTGGAATAATATAATGCAGCAAGATATGTTTTCTATCAAGATTAGTATAGAAAATTTACATTTCAGCACCTGGCTCTCTCTTTAAGAATCAAAATCCTTTGAGGCATTTGGGATTTTGGGGCCTGACCCCCACTCATTACAGATTTATTTTTCTTGTAATTCTGCTAATGTAATGTGATTCTCAGTGTACACAAGTGGCACTGAAAGGAAACTCTTTCCCACTGGATACACTGCTTACCGAAGATTATCTCAAAAATTATTTCCCAGTTTCTTGTTTTCTATCCTTTGCATTATTCAACAACCCACATCCCAAGGCCAGGCGCTGACTGAAGTCACATTTTCAAGGGATTTTTTTCAGTCAGTCGCTGGGGTGTCTCAGCAGAGATGAGGTCTCTTTCAAGTCACCTTCGCACGGCCACTGACAAACGCTTTGCCCTCAAATGTCAAGCTGTCACTGAAATACATTAAAGGTCAGACAGGGGAAAGACAACAGAGGAAGAGGAAAAAAAAATTCCTTAAAAACTATCATAAAAGGATTGTTTTAAAAATTAAGTCCAAATACATTTCATAAAATGATAAATGAAGACACTTAACATTTACTTGAATAAACAAACCAGAAGCACATTTTCTCAACAGAAAGTTTTCTGGTGCTTTGTGCAAGGAACTGATATCTACTCAATAATTACAACTTGGTTTTTCAGAACTTTAAATTGTTTAATGATGTGAGTCATTTAGAACAGAAAATAAAACAGTCAGACATTTGTACATTACAAAATTCACAGATTCATTAAAGAAAATGTATGTTTTATTACAGCAGCAAGACAACACTCTACAATTCGGACAAGCTCCGGGTCACAGCTATGCAGAAATGTAATGCCTCCAAATCTTAACCCTTTGTAAATATGGCCACCAGAGATGAACACATCAGCACGTAATCTTGCTAGCGCAGTCCAAACCACTCCCCAGGAAAACAGAACACCCGACCAAACTGAAGTTGTGATGGACTGCACCCTCCACCGCGGCTTTGCTACCTTTACCTGTGTCTGTTGTACAAAGACACCTTCTGCGTTCTTTCGACAGAACACAAAGCAAACCAGCGCACTGAGACAGCGGAACACATCTCTCTGCTCTACGTGTACAGACACAGATTTATTCCACAGACTTACCACTGATTGCTCCTTCTACAGTTGTTCCTTGCTCAATTTGAAATATAGCACAGCATCTCAGGGGAACCAAGAGCCTTGAAGCAATCTCACGAGAGCCCTTGTCCTCACCTTGGCAGGGCAGCACACGGGAAGCACACCTTGCGGAGCGATCCATCTCTATCACAGCGACCTGCAGCCTTCCACCCTGATCTTCTCCAGCGCTACATCACTGTCACGCCAGCAGAACCCCACCGACTGCAACGGCAGGCCTGATTTATGCCGGTGAAGTGAGAAGGCAAATCACCTGCTTGTTTTCATGCCTCTAATGTAGGTATTACATATCGATCATGTATAAAGCAGTAGAAAATTAAACCATTTACATGTCTTTTAATCCTCTACTTAGTCAACTAAATGAGCTAGTCTTAGGTTTGGGGTCCATTTTTTCAGATAAATGTTTCAAGTCTGGCACACCAGTAAGAGCAGAATTGCAAGTCAGCCATAACTGTTGTAACCTCACGTGTGGAGCTGCTCCCTCATCTTCCGCAGGTTCCCACAGACAGACCACCCAGTGCCAACAAGCCACCCAAGCTGGTTCTTAAGACTTTATTTAGGATTCCTTTTAGACACAAGTGTTCCTCAAATAAATACATATATAAATAACTTTAAATTCACAATGCAAAGCTGTAAAGCACTTCAGTATTTGTTATCCCATCCATCTATTGTTAAAAGTTTTAATCTATTTAACAGCGTACCCAAACAAAATTAATTTATATGTTAGGAAAAAAAAGTTGACATTGTATTTGCTAGGGTAACTTGAGTCAAGAGGAGCAATGTCTGTCAAATCATTTAAACGTCTGGATTAAATGCCTTTTAATTGCCGTTGCCATCTTCTTCCCGTTTTCTGTACGCTTTATTCAACATCTGAATTTCTTCCTGATAACCACCTCTTTCCATGTGCTGCTTTTTACTGTTCTGCCGATGAGCTTCGACAGTGTCCGGAATGGATATGTTAATATCGCTGTCGGGATTGTTTGATGGTATGAAGAGGGAGTAGGAGGCAGTTTCCCCTAAGTCACATGAGACAAACCTGTTTTCTTTCCGTGAGTAACGCAAGGACGGAGACCTTACCTGTGTGGAGGACTGGCTGATATTGCTGATGATTGACACAGTATCCAGGGCCTCTTCATTGTCACAAATTTCAAGAACCTCTAAATGGATTTTAACACTCGTGTCAGCAAACGTGTTAGGAGGCTCCTTGGGGTTTGGCTCGTGACCAACACTTTTAGATCGATACACTTCGATTTTCTTGGAGGTGGGTGTTATTTTTTGCCCTTCCGTGCTTACCTCGTACGTAGACAAAGAGAGTGTTTTTCCCGTGGGTGCCTGAAGGGACACAGTTCCTTGAAACGCACACAGAGGGACAGCCAAGGCCCCGCCTGACCGCTGAAAAGAGAAACAATGACCCATGTTTAATGCTGATTTCTGAGATTATATTCCATTATAAATAAGCTAACTATGCTTAGTTTGTTAACTTATTTTACTGTTGTAGACTTTTCCTTGCAGTATTTTAGAAACCTGGTATTTAGGACTTTGGAGAGTAGCTAAAAGTGGTTTGTAATCACACACTTCAGTATGAAAAGTGCAGTCTCAAGTGACTCAGCGACAGCTTATGGACACGCACCCTTTACCGGAACGGCCTACACTTACCCTTCCATTGCAGCCAGTCCTCAACGAGACAGCCAGCACCAGCGGGCACCTCTGCAAGTGTTCTCACTCTGCTTTGTCCAGAGCAAGACACTGATCTCCTCAGGCTTCTCATACGATGATGGAAGGGAAAGAAATGACACCGGGAGGTCTGTTCAAAACCAGGACCCTACGCTGACAACATCTGTTTCCCTTGGGCACCCTCTCTTAGCCACTCCTAACTAAATTAGGTGCCTCAAGTTAGATGGCTTAGCTACCAACCTAGACTTTCCAGAACAACTTGTCAGATATTATTCAAGGAACTTTTTAGTGCATTTTATTTTTACAATGGAAATAATGTTCACTCAATGGTATCAGCTGGAAATCTATCATGAGGATTTACAGTGCCACTACCTTGATGGCCAGAGAGCCCATCCAGACCCCTGCTCCCAAACACATTTCACAGCGGTTCCAGAAGCCACTACCGGATTTTTTTCCTAGAACAAAGCTGAACTTACCAGTAGAGAAATTTTCACACACTTGAAGGCAGAGAAAGAAAATTCAGTTACAGCTCTGCAGTACTAAAGGTCATGATCAAACCAAGAGTTTTTAGTAGTTGCAATGAAAATAGTGTTTCAGAGGCTGTAAAAGAAAGAACCAGTGCAAGTGCCTGCATGGAGAACCAAGGACATGGCTTGCTCCTATGTGGACTGTGGTGGCTGACTCAGTGGTAGGTTGTCATAAGGTCCCTTCCACAGCGCAGCAGGACAGACCCTAACTTTCTCTCACGCTATAAAGACTCTCATTTGTAAGCGGGGAGGCTGTCCAGTGACTCCTGTTGGACAGGACAAAGCGATGGCAGAAGGAGATACACACAGCAGAGAAACATCGCACTCAGGTTCTGGAGAATCAAATAGAGAGAGGGGAAGAAAAGGAGGAGCGACAGAAAGATCAGGTCTAATAAATGGCAGCGTGGGGAACTGCTAGCATTACTTCTGTGTAATGCTTCCTTTCCAGTAAAGCTGAGAAAGTGAGTAGAAGCAGAGAGGTTTAGGATACCGATTGGAAAGGTGAAATTCTTCACTGGGAGCTGGAAGGGCAATTATTTGCTGATTATTAAAGGAAGATGTTGTGATGAGACTTCTATCGAACTAGGCACAACTTCACAACCACACAGCTAAATCACCTTTCCTTGCCCTCACTACAGAGAAATTAAGTTTCATTGTGTAGAAAAATATTGCCAGACTCTGACTTAATGTGGTCCTTCAACAAAGGAATTTGCCAGACAAAACCCTAGGAGGTGGCTTGCCGTGCTGGAAGGAAATCAAAGTTGTATAGTCTCCTTAATAGATTTGTCAGAGAAAAGTCATTCTCAAGTGTTCTTCCAATGTGCAGTTACAGAGGCAACTATTGCGCTGCGTCATCGAGCCCGCACAGGTCCTAGATGTGCGAATGTCAGAGGACAGCAGCTTCCTGCCAGCTCCTGACCGCTGTTCCAGCACAGAGCTGTGGCGGGGACGGGGCTCCATCAAGTGCAGCTCTCCTCAGGGTCAGCCCCAGCAGCCTTTGCTTCAAAGCAATGACAAAGGAGCCTTTTTTAAAGCACTTACATTTTCTGTAGTAATTATTAACTAGGATCACTCCTCCAGGAAAGGAGTGATGTGAGAATAACCATTGTCTTGGCTGGAGGAAGCTCTTGTCCACTTCTCTTCCATCCCAGGGGCTTACTGAGGGCAGCAGAGCACCGAGCAACAAATTCAGCTGTGGGAAAGAGCAAGTGGGCGAAGCCGACTGGTTCTAAGCAACACAGATGGAGGCACAAGGTTAGTGTCCTGAGTATTGCAACAGATAGAGCCTGGATACCCAACCGTTTTGGTCAGACACCTTTAGGGCGGTGTTTCTGTTGGCTACAAGCCCTACAGCTCTGTTTCCAGCCCCCTGTCCAGTTCCTGCAAGCAACACTGGAAGTCCTTGGTGGGGTCCATTCAGAGTGTCTGCACTTCTGGTAGGTAATCAAGCCCAGAGTCTGGAGAACAGTCTAAACCAGCACTTAGATTGCACAGAAAGACATCTAAAGGGTATGAAAACAAAAGTTAAATAAGAACTGATTGCTTCAGAGCAAGGTTACATTCTACTTAATAAAGCACTGCAGATGTGTCAGACTGAACATCAAGATGGAGAACGTGTCTGAGGCACCTGGAGAGAGAATGAGTAATCCTCACGCACTGGAATCAATACTCCAATTCTGGAGAACAAGAAATTTTCCAGTGAGCAGATTTAGTGGCTCTTTCTGAAAGTCTGTTTTCTGTTGAGAAATCAGTATTTACTTTCAGAAGTGAAAGGGACATAGCAAGGCTTCACGCCACTTCCCAGTCACTAGCTAGGAAGCCAGTAAACAATGTCTTTTCCACTAGAAAAATTCCAGCAAAATACTGTTCAATTACAGATGCCTTCACCTCTTTCTGCAAGTAGGAATCCGTTTGTCTCTTTGCAAACATGACAGTGACAGACACCTGCCTCGTAACCCCTGCCCTTGCAGGGAGCAGCTTTCAAACCACAGCTTACACCCCCTCCATGCAGCAACCCCAGCTTTCTGGTTATAAGCCTTACAACGCCGCTGAATTCTAAAGCCACAGGAACAGGAACCATTTCAGTAGTGCTTAACAGCGGCCCTCAGTTCATCCATCCAGGTTCTGTATCTCCTCTCAGCATTATTTTAGTGTCATCAAGAGCATCTGCAGTTGCAGAAGGGTTATGATTCATTTCTCCTTCAGAAAACAGAAAGAGATCTACTCTACTGTTTCTGAACGTCTGCCACCTCACTCTCCACAGCCTGGGCCCAAAATGCCCCTTGGAAGGGCACTGCTCCACCGACCTCTGCCCATACTCCTCTGTCTGCATGCTTTGTATTCCTGTATTTAAAAGAAAACCTAGGTTCTAAAAGAAATGCACATATTAACTCCTTCCACACGCTTCATAGGTTCTCTTTTTAAAGCACTTCTACAAAGATGTTTTAAGAAGGCACAGGAAACTTGCAGCCACTCGTTTCCTGGACCATCTTCAGAAAGACAATGTTTTGATGCTGTCTTGACAAGGCGTGCAGGAATCAGGCACTGGCATAAAGAGCTTTGTGAAATAAAATTAAATCCTATCTTTTCAAACAAAGTGCCATTTTGCAGCTTTGTGTCTCAGTAGTTTTGCAGGGTATTAGATACGCATATATAACTATAATTATTCCTGAATAAAATGTAGAAATTTTTCTACAGCTCCAGCATTGTGCTAGTTTTATCAGAATTAGTTACAGCAGGACGTGCAGTACTATCACAAGGACACGCCAGAGCTGAAGGGCATCCTTTCTAACTCTCGTGCATCCCATACTGGTCTGGCCTCCACGGTAACTACGCAGACAAGGGAGCCTGGCTGTCAGCGATTCTGATCCCGTCACGTGAAGACTTGTCTTTCTGAGACCTGACTCACGCTCAGCTAGGAGAGGTGAAGGAAGGATCAGACACTTACCTTACTGAACACAGCAGATTTAAAATTAAGTCTCTTCTGGCTCTTACATCCACTTATAGGTACTTTTTCTCCAAGTGCAAACATGCATAGATACATACATACAAGTATTTATATATTCATTGTCCACACACATATATGCATATAAAATATTTACCTTTTTACAATTAATTGCTTCATTTCTGGTAGGACTCAAGGAAAGGTTTCAGTTTGGAAATGCTCAAATGTTTCAATTAAAAAAATCATGGCGGTCCCAGTCAAAACATTCTGTAAGCCAAAATCGCTGTCTTTACGCTGAGGCCAGCTTTTACCTGAACCCCCCAGAGCATCTGCCGGCTCTCCGAACGGCTGCAGGCCAGCGCGACGCCCCAGCTGTCCCTCCAGCCACTGCCTTCTGCAGGTCTGCATCACAGGAACAGCAAGTCGGTAATTTCTGAAGTTGCTTCATAGACGCCCACAGGCATTCCACCACTCGGGAACGCTGCAGGATCACAAGGCTGTGATGTTTGCCACGCGTTTCTGCCACGGGAGCCGGCCCTCCCCTGCCTACTTTGACTTTTTGCGGAGAGTGTTTCTTTCCGCCGCGTCCCAGCACAGGGCAGCTCCTGCCAAGACGGCCGCAGGCTCCCCTGTCTGTCAGAATCTGGGCCAGGGATGTCACTGGAGGGCTGCACGTACCAGCACATGCATTTTTAACAAGCAAAGACGAAAAACTACAATGAACTAAATCACAAATGTGCTTGTTCCTCAAGGAGTGCTGATGCATTCTGAACAGAGAAATCTCTGCATAACTGATCAAGCAAATCCTTTCATTATTAAATTAAATCATCCACCTTCCAGATTTCAGAGAAGACAGGGAGCAGTTGCTGTTGCTGTGAGGCAAACCTTCCTCATCCTCGCTGTAGGTTAAGACTGAACTCCCCTGCGCCGTTCCAGCTCCCCGAGCAGAGTTTAAGCCAGATTTACCACGGGAAAGCTCCCGGCACCCAGGGGAGGCCTCAGCCTCCGCAGAGGAACTCACCAAGCCCCACAGCCGCTGGGCAACGGGCCCTGGCAGAAAGATTTCCGTTCAGAAACGCTCAAGGCAGTGAGAAAGGGCCCAGCAGGAGCCGTCCGTTTTCACACGATCCTACTGGGGTCATTCATGGAACCAAGAAACTCCGCAGCCTTCCCTGAACAGAAAGTAAGGTTTTGATCCCTATGGCTTTTTTGAGGGGGAAGAGAAGGAAAGAGGAAGGTTACAGAACCTGGTACTTTATTTCTCCTTGCAAACTGGCAGAAACCAAAGAAAAACACACTTTTCTCTCTGGTTTGCCATGAAGTAGTTACACTTCTGTGAAATATTAATAAGGGAGTATTAAGCTGCAAGTACACTCAAAGAAAATCTTAATTTCATCACTTGCCAAAGCAGAGCCTTGTTCTGCATGCTGGTAAGTGCTTCCCGAGGGAGCACAGCATTCCCTCTGCTTCCCGTCGGTGTCTGCAGGAGCTGATGCGCAATTCGCAGAGCTGGGTGCTGACAAAAAAGTCAGGAGTGTACAGCTGCAATCAGCTGCTTCTGATGTGTCTGATGTACACCGTTCCTGTATTCTGATGTTCAAAAGAATTTAAAACTCCAGTCTACAAGTGATCAAGGATTTATTCTGCTAGAGGAAGCCTAGAAAATTCTTTAAGGCTAACATATCAATATTTCAAGTACCAAGCATTTCTACATACTTTTTGCATTCTCCCTTAAGTGTAACTGGATTCATCCTGTTACAACGATCTGAAACTCAGTGGTCCCTGTTCTCCAGTGCTTACCACCAGCAGAAACCATCCTCCAGTCTGGATAAGCACACACTGCCCTGGATTTCCCGGTAATTATTATTTCAGGGAGCGGCAGCAGGGAAAGGAAAGCACGAATAGCTCCATTTGCCAAACCTGGTTATCAATTAACAATTCATCTCCCGAGAACAAGGCTGACTGTTCCAGAAGTGGACCCTTAGCTAGGTAACACCTCTTAGCAACTGAAACCTAAGATAAACTGCTCAGAGCCACACCACATGAACGCTGCCTCATGTAGCTCACAGCTCAGCTTGATTTTAATGACAATAAATTGCTGTTGCAATATGGTAAAGGCCAGTGGAGAAAAGGTAGGTTAACTGGGGGAAAGAACGGGAATGCTTAACAGCCTGGAACTCCTACGTGATCAAGGGGAAGAAGACAATCTGTTTGGATGACAGTCAGTGCACCTGAGTTAGGAGCTGCCCTCCCTGACCGTGCAGGGAGGCTGTGCACTCAGGCATTTAAAGGCTGAACTAGTTACCCTGACGTGGTGGCCTAGTGCCGTCACAGATGACACAGAGGATTCAAGATAGCCGCAAAAAATTTCCAGATATAACAGAGCACTGATGGGAGACCCACAGCCTCGCGCAGCAGCAGCTGGAGGCCAGGCGGGACACACTGAGGCATCCCAGCCGGACCCACGCACCGTGTCTGCACAACGGCCTCAAGCACAAGCAGTCTGTAAAGTCTCCCTCACAGTTCCTAATTTTCAAATGTCGTGAATCACAGGCCCTGGAATAATAAGACAGGTTTAACATCAGCGTTAAAGTGAAGTAGAGATCATGCTGGAGTGCATATCTCACCTCTGGAAAAGGCAGGAGAGCTCTGATGTGAGGTCCCGGGACGGAGGGCGACGCTCCCAAGCCTGCCGAAGGCAGTGGCAGAGCCCCGCACAGATGGCAGGTTTTGCTGCGTCCCAGTCTAACGCCATTCCCACTGGGCCATGCCGCCTTCCCAAACAGAAATATCAGCAATCTAAATAAGGCTCTAATGAGTCTGCATTCCTAATTACTTTGGTGGAACACAGCTCTAGCTGAAAAGTTCTATTTTTAGAATGTTTCCAGTAAGGATCGCTTCTTTCCAGAGACAATGTGTTTTCTGTTTATTTTAAAATAGAGGCTTAGTCTTCCACTTCCCTAAAAACCAAAATTAGCTGCAGTAAAATTAATCACTGCAATGATGTGCCCTTTGAGGAGCTGGCTGCAGTAAATTTAGAGCTAACAGGGTATGACAAGAACAGACAAGCTCGCCTCAGACGACCTGAAAACCAGTACGTGTCGCTGGCCTGCCCGATCGGGACAGACCTTTGTTAGGAGGACATCGGTAAGAGAAAGCGCAACGGAGGCAGCCAAGGGAAGAACACCTGATCTACACACCAGAACTCCTGTACCCAGCTGTCTGGGGCTGAAGTGACGGCACCCTCCGCGACCCCCGCAGCACGGGCGCAGCACAGGCCGCAGGTCAGAAGGTGCCTGGCGTTGCGGCCACGCAGGGGAGTCCGTGGCTCTCCTCACCGCTGGGAGTCACCTGCCACGAGCTCCAGCTGCTCTGCGCTCTGTCATCACCCATGGGCTGCAGAAGTCTAGATGCTCTGCACCTACTTACCCTAAAATTACTACGAAAAATCTATATTTTCTTGTAACGATCTGCTGTTTCAAATCTATTACATGTAAGTAGTCTTCCTCATAGACAGAACAGCTGATTTTAGAAGAAACAACCCTCTTCAATATGGAAACCCTCTTCAATTTGGAATTTCACCAAACTGCTTGCCTTCCGGACACCTGTCTCACATCCTACACTGAGCTCAAAAATAAGTGGGAAAACAGAAGTGCTTGTTTTGATTTGTAGGCTTGTTATTTTTAATAAGATTTTTAGAACAAGTACAAGGACTTGGTCCTTATGTAACTCTGTGCACTTGTTCTCACAACACAGTGTGAGATATTTATGACAATTTCTAATAATTTAGTTGCATTCTTAGGCAAAAAAGAGCGTGCAGAATGAAAATTTCAGAGTTAGTTTTAATTATTTGCATGAAGATAAATATTTGAAGTGTGTGCAAGAAAGAGGTATTATTCAAAATCTACATTAGAGATTTAAATTGTGACGCCATGAACCTGAAAGTATAAAAATGCCAGCACTGTGGGTAAATTAATTCTGGCTCTTTTATTTCTGTCTTGTGTGGTTTTCTCATGCAGTGTGGGCAACAACGGACCACGTAATTGAAGGCCTAAGGTCATGGGCTCTGTAGCCATGAACATCTGAAAATTACTTCGTATGGTCTTGACTGAGAGGGTTAATTGCTGCAGAACGTTGGTATTGCAGAAGAGAGGTTTATTGGGCAGCACGTGGTGGGAACAGAAATCAGAGCTTGAGATGTCTCTTCCCTACCAAGAACTGGTCCCTCTTTACACAGGAGATGATCCGCTGACATTTATTCTCTTTTTGTAATAGCTGCAAAACGGAGCCCTACCCTTTTCACCAGATTTGGTGAAGTTTATCCGATGTGTGTACTGCCAGTCCTGGAAAAAAAGCGTAGAGTTCATTTGCAAGGCTTTCTGCTGAGCTGCAGGTATTGTAAAGTTAAACTGAAGTGGTGTTTTTGCTTAGGAAAATACAATGAAGATAAAGATGTTGAAGAACAGCACAAGCCTTTAAAAAAATGGAGAACATATCAGCCTACAATGTAAGGGCTTTATTGGAAGGTGTCTAAATTGCACTGCTTTTGTAACTCCTATTCCACTGAGTGGCATTAGGGCCAACGTACAAGGATGCCTTGTTCAGCGCGGCATTGATTTTGTTTGTAGCACTGTCTGTTCTCTCAGAGAAAGAACGCTGATGTCAGTCAGCAGCAGCTTTGTGCAGGGTTCACTCCTGTAAGAGCCTCTGACATACGGCGTCATGGGCCAGCTCTAAAGGTTTACTTATCCTCCAGATTTTTATTTCTTTTCTCTGGTTCCGTGTGTGCATGTACACTTGTATCTAGCATTCACAAAAACCCGTTTAAGCACCAGATCTGAAAGCTGTTGCTTATTTACCCGACCCAGACAGAATCAACAGCAGCCACAGGAGCTCGCTGCTTCACACTGGGGTGCCGGCATGAGGGGAGTGCCACAGGAGCTGGCCCATACTCAGCCTTGCCCTCCCGGGAAAACATTTCCACTCTCAGTATTTCTCCTGCTCATACAACTCAACAGAGTGCCAGGTGAAGTTTAGCTGCAAGCAGGACCACGCCGCATGGTCCCACCTGGAGCCAAGTCAGAAGATGATGGTGAAACGTGACATTGATTTTCCAACCAAGGGAACGTCACCTGCACGGAGAGACCAGAGGAGACCATCACAGCAGAGCCACACAGGTACAGCTGTACAGGCCAGTGGAAAGCAGACACAATCGTCTAGTCCATTCATAGCTCAGCTTCTACGCTGTGGCTGGTGTTCACTGGAATGTTTACAACTTTCCTGGAGCGAGAAAGACCCTGTGTATTTACCGCAGCTAAAAAACCTTCAAGCTGCAGACATACAGAGATACACCGCTGACTCCTCCTAAATGAAATCATTTACACAGCCTCTCCCTCTTTCTCTTGGCAGGGCACATAAATAGGTTCCATACAGAGAGCCTCTTGAAAGAGTTTGCTTGAGGCAACGCATAGATGAGGCATCAAGTCAAAGAAAAAAAAATAATCAGAAAGCCTATAACATACTGCAAGCCTGGGAGATTTCTGTTGCCTGAAGGCAGGTAAGTACAGCCAAAGAAACAGATGATGTATTTACACTCAGTCTCTTTAGGAAAGGGAGATACACTGGTATTTTATGAGACGTTGAAGGTATCTTTCAAAAACGCAGCTGAGCAAGAGTAAGAAATGACAAGAACCATTTTTTCTCTCCCTCTCCGTTATAGCTAGCCTACACAGGTATTAAATAAAACCCGCTGCCTCATTCTCCTTTCACGCCACTTTCATTCCAGAGGATCACTTTGATGGAGTAACTCTTTACTCACAGAACAGACAATGAGGACACAACCAGCTACGGCGTCATTACCGTCACTCCAAGGCAGCGCCATCCTCCAAGAGGACAGAGCTTCACCAGAAAATCAAAGGCATCACATACATCGTCTGGCACCCTTCTCTTCAAAAAGCTAAATCAAAGCAAACGATGCCTTTCTCACTGCTTATTTAAGGTCTGAAAGTAACAGAATGAAACTACTGCTTTCACAACACAAACTAAAACGGGCAGCCTTCTGCGAGTATCACTTGTTGCTTAGAGAGTGAAAAAAAAGTCCTGGAGGGAGAGACTCCTTGTCCCTTGTTTTCCTGCACCACTCCAGGCAAGGGGGCCGTGCAGGCCAGCTGGCATGTGCCATCCCTCCCCTCAGCAGACAGCACGGAAAAATATTCAGTCCTGCTAAGAGCTACCTTCCCCTGAAGCACTGGAGTGGCTCCTGGCATCAGACATGCGAAATACCAGCAGCTTTTCCAACGAAAGCTTTACGCAGACTGCCACAAAGCCTCACCAAATATAACGGAATATTTACGTGGACTTGGGCTGCTTTGGATCAGACCACTGTTGACTGACCTTGGTATTTACAAGCTTTAGTAAAACACAGTTAGATTTTTTCCCCATTTAAATAAAGTTTGATTTGCTAAATGTAACACACCCACATCAGCTTCTGACTTTCCAACTTCCAAAGCCAGCCCCAGTTTATTACTTGAGACGGGAGGTTAGCTTACTGGGAGAGCTGTACTTGTCAGCACTATTCCAGTATCAGTCAACAATTCCAGTTGCAGCGGGGAGTCCGCAACCCTCACCCCTCAGACGGCCGTGCAGCGCCTGGCCGTGAGCACCACCTCGACAGTAACCGCAGGACCGCGTGTTTAACTACGAAATCCTCACGCCTTCATCTCACTACGTGAATCGGGTAACTTTAAAATCAGCAAAGACAAACTCATATTCACGAGGATCCAGTTGCATGTGTTACTGGCGGGGTGTAAATTTTGAAGCACAAAGTCCTCAATGCTGGCCAGTTTCCAGCTGAAACTGGTTATCTTTTGTCGAGGTGGTGACCAGGTTTTCACATTTTAATTCCTAATCAGTGCAGCTGAGCGGCCTGGCCATACCAGACCGCAGACACTACTTCCAACCGTACCTGACCTGAACTGAGAGGAGACAGCAGTCCTACTGCCTTACTCCGGTAATTTTGCGTCAGAGACACAAAGCCTTTCACTGGCTCCCTACCCTGACCGAGGGCAGCAAACTGCCTTCAAGCGAGATGGAAATCCTCACGCAAAATTCAGTAAGATTTCAGCAAGTCCTTTGCCTCAGAGGTTTTTCTTCCTGTTAAGAAGTGGTACACACACTGGGCCAACCCGCCCAACATGTGCTGTAAGCCTGGGAGTAGCAAAATAGGAAATTTAACATTTCCTTGTAACTCAGAGAACAGCACCTGTGACCACCAGCATGACGACTATAACCATTTAACACCTCTGAACACCTCCTGCTGCACAAGCAGAACCGGGAGGAAACGGACAAGACGGCTTTGTAGGACAGAAGCGCAAGGGGACACATTTGTAGGACAGAAAACGTAGGACAGAAGCGTAAGGGGACACATTTCCAGGGCACGGCGTGCACTTCAGCCTCTTGGCTTCCAGTAGTGTTAACGGGAAAACACAGCTACCTCAGGATGCAGCCCAAGAGGACAGTTTTGCCTGCAAACCTTGCGAATACAGCACTGCCCCCGGCATTCCCAGCTCCGCCTGCGTTTCCCCAGCACAGTCACTGCCACGGGCTAGCTTTGCAGCAGGACAAGATTTATGGGCGCTTTATTTCTGCGATCATTTTCCCCAGGTTGAAACAGAGGCAAAAGCACAGCTTTTAGGGGAAAGGGCTGAGTGAATTTGCTGGAAAGTGCTAAAGAAAGAAAGAAAAAAGCGGACGTGACATGGTAGGAAGGAGCTTGGGGGAGGGGTGGAATAGGGGACATTTTTCACCTTTTCACATACTGACATGCAGGAAGGCACATCAATCCAAAGTCTTAAAATACATAAACCAGTATTAAAGAAATAGATGTCCTTCACACTCCTTATGCCAAGCTGATCCTTCCCCCTGCTTCTCAGTCCCAGGGAGCCAGGTTGTGATGTTCCCCTTCAGCTGCCACCAGGTTTTGTTCTGCCGAAACGGACGCACTGCCGCTTGCAGTACTCCTGCAGCGGAGCAATGGCTCAGCTCTGGAAGCTCAGCTACGGAAGTAACAGAAAACTGGAAAAAAGGCCAAACACAAGCCGAGGAAACTGTTGCATTTCTTTAGAACTGTGATACAGTACAGATAAAAGCTTTATGAAAGGGTTCAAGGATGGATGTACTGCAGTAGGCTGGAGAGCAGCTGCATCTTCCCTTTCCTTCCTAGCACCTCCTCTTGTACCTGCTCCCACTCCCACTGCGTGGGAAGGCTCTGCCAGCACCCCCTGCCCTCCATCCCATCCCAGCTCCGCTGCCCTTCCGCTGCAACACTGGAGTCCTGGCAGGGAAACTCCCAAAGTCTGCCTCAGGCTCAGCCTCATCGTATCACACATTTCTTCCGACTCGTAGAATAGTCTGGGTTGGAAGGGTCCTTTAAAGGTCATCCAGTCGAACTCCCAAACGGACTGCCCGCTGAGACAACAAAAAAAAGTAACACACAAACACTGCATCTCTGCTGGCTTTGTGTGGCACTGGGCTCCTTCCAAAAAGCAAAGACAGAACTGTCTCTAACCAGGCAACTGGCAGGCACAGGATGTGCTGCCGTGCAGAGCCATCTCAAACTTCGTTTTGCTGGATATTACAGCTGTGCTGCGACCAGAGACCGCAGCCGGCAGCGGCTCGTCGTACCGCTGGGCTGTACGCCTATTTTGCCCCAAGCTGACTTGTGGGAAGCTCAGTAGAGTTTATCCAGATGATGTGCAGGACACAGTTAAATCCCACGTTCTCTTCCTGTTCTCAAGAGGATTCGGTACTGGCTGAGCAAGCAGACTCCCACCTCCAGCTCAGCCTGGGGCTCCTTCCCCTGGGCCCTCCCAGCGAGGGAGCCAGCAGATGAAGGAGCAGAGCAGGGGACTGGGCACCGCGGAGCACCTGCGCCTGCAGACAGCGGGTTTCCCGTGGCAAAGGGGACTTATTAGAGACACCGCAGCTCCACGGGCCCTGATCTCCAGCGGCAGTATCGGACAGCGTTTGTATTACATGCGTCTGGGTTTCAGAAGAAACCAGTAAATTGTCAGCAGCGTAAAGATGCAGGGGTACAGGAGCTGCCTGTACTGAATTCCTAAGGTAACCCAATTTTGTTTTAAGATCAGGATTTGGATCAACTCTCAGTGAGAGCAGCAGTGCCTATGATCAGGCAAAGGACCAACTAATTTCCATGAGATCAGGCCAATTCTTTTTGATGGCAGCCTGCAAAAAACTGCAGAGAACTTTAAAGTACTGCCAGCACAGGCAGAGCTTGTAACAAATGCACTGCAAAATAACCAGAGGTTTTGTTGATAAGTACAAGGGAAAACACAGTCTGCACATATGGATGCTTCTGGAAATGAAAAACAGAACACTTCATACCCTGCTCTTACGGTAACTTCTTCTGTGGTCTGCTAAAAGCTTGAGGAGCAGCCACTGTACAGTCACTGGAACTGGCTAATAGCACAAGACTGGGTGAGGAACTGGAATAATTTACTGAATGCTAAAAAAAAGGATCAATAAAAGGGGTGACAAGAGGCCCTTAGAAAGCGGGGCACACCCAGCTCATTTCTGCTGGCCTGCGCCGTACAGAAAAATGCTGTGGCCAGCACCAGGCAAAGACAGAGGCAGGTCCCTGGTGCTGCACCTGCACAGCAAAGCCAATGCTGATGCAGCGACGGAAGCGGTAGGATTGTGTTGTAAAGGGTTTACTCGTCCTCCGAGAAAAATCTGTGTGCCTGGCTAGCTGCTGTCTGGACATCAGGAGGAGACCGTTGCACCTTTTTGTCCCTGACCAAAATGTTCTGGTTTATGGCACTTGGGAAAGCAGGTTTTACTCCAAATGGGACACCCGACAGCCACAGCACCGCACACCGTATGACTCATCCAGCAGCAGCAGCTCTCACAATCATTTCTTCAATGCCTGGATGAAGTTGACCGTAGTCCTCCCAACTGGAACGTCAACCGGCACAGTATTTTCTAGATGAGATTACCATAATGCTTCCCATTTTGCTGCAGAGCTGCAAATTGTGTGAGTCAAAGATTCTGCCCCTGAAGGAGCACAGAAGCACAACGCCAGGAGGGGGAACCCCCACAACAGCCTGAGGGAAACGGAGCACCCCCACCCAGCTCTCAGGGGAGCTCCTACCTTCAAAAGCTTTCAAACCAGGTAGTACAACAGAAATGATAAAATAATATTAATGTGAAAAAATGCATTCTGATTTTCTAGAAGATAACTAACTCACTGTCCATCTTTCAACCGCTATGTGCAGAAGGACTGATACGATGCTCTTCCCACGTTCTCGTGCTGAGCATTGACACCCTTTGCTAAGTGGACATTCAGCACGAAGGATACATTTACCACATCAGTTAACAGCTAAGCTGAAAATCCACGTGTTATTGCTGTTCTTCCTCCCACTGTAAGTTAGTACAAGTTCTGCTAATCGAAAAGCAAGTACTCTAATAAGAACATCTACATTTATGTCTGTGATCAAGCATTTACAGTCTGAAAGTAATAAAAATAAGGAACTTTTATCCTATTAGGATAATCATCCATTTCTTTTTAAGCTTTGGTACCTTCTCCCCGGTTGGCTAGCTTAATTGGCAAATTAACCAGAAGTTCATGGCAAATAAAAGCTAGGGAAAGACTCATTTTTTTAACAGAGGTGAGTGATGAGGAGAAAGTGACTTTTCTTAGATACTCAGGGACTTCCAGACAGGATAAAGGAAAGAGGTGGCCTTCAACTTATTTAATGTTTGGTCCAAATTGATCTTTTATCCAACATACATCTGAGAAATGCATTGAAGTTATTTTTTACAATGCTTGCTGGAGTTTCATATTCTGCCCTTTTCCAGCAGCAAAGCAAATGTCAGTGCGGAGAGGCTCGGGAAGCTCACGCTGAATGTCAGAAACACCGAGATCCGCAATGGAGAAGCCTTGAACTTTTAGACCATAGGAGCCTTAATGCCTGGCAACTGCACACTGGGCTGTAACTTGGAAAATGTCAGAAAAGGATGAATTGGGATTCCTTGCAATGCAAGTAGTGAAGAAGTATGTCCAAAAGTGACACCCAAAGCCCCAGGGCAAATACAGCCATCCACATGCAGCCGTTGCCAGCTGCCTCACAAAGAGATGCTTGTACCTGCTACCACGGAAGTCACAGCTCTCACAATTTGAAATGGCAGCCACAGGAGATGGGAAAAGGAATTATTTTTTTTAAACACCACCAGGAAACTGCTGCAAGGAGAGTCACAGTTAACGATGAACCTAGTGATACACTGACTTGATGAACCAAACTACGCACGGCGCACAGGGGGTTAGCAAGAACTAGCAGATTAAAACCGGGCTGGGTCATCATTTACCCTTGCCCACAAACACAGCACTTCACCACTGTGTGCTGCACGACAGTGAACATCTGCTTTTTGGGAAAGGGACTGTGCTGGTTTTGGCTGGGACGGAGTTAATCTTCACAGCAGCTGGTATGGGGCCATGGTTGGGATTTGTGCTGCAAACAGTGCTGATAACACAGGGATGTTTTGGTTACTGCTGAGCAGTGTTGGCAGATACCAGAATTCACAGGAACAAGGAGCGACTACTCCGTGTGGAGTTCACTGAAGCAACACGTTGGAAAGATTAACAGATGCTGCGGTTCTGCAGGAAAGGCTACAAAAGCATGCCAGTCCCACCTGTCCCAGTCAGCACTCGCTCCAGAAGACAGGGTTCTCATAACCCAGGCAAGGTCAAGTCAAGTCCTTCCCTCCCATTCAGACCTTAAAATTCGACTTCCTTAACACAAGTTTCCCCTTCGAAACACTGCCAGGAGAGCTTGGGAAAAACCAAGCCTTCCAGGAAAACTACTGACCAACTTACATTGTTCTTGAACAGGGCATAAACATGCAACTGCCTCACCTGGAAACGCGTTTCTCAGATTTACAGACACTTCTGCTTGTTTCAGTGGAGACACTTAACCCCCTTTAACTGGCAGTGGATACTTCGGTTTGTGTGACCGCTGAAGGACAGTGGGAGAGTAACTGCTTCCACACCACACAGCTTTCCCAAAATATAAAATCATCCCCCTGAGCATTTACGTTTTCAATTAAATTTTTGTCCATTCCTCAGAAGAGAGAAACACACTCTTGTTTTCTCTCAATGTCACAATCCTAGAGAAAAACGGAAGATATGCTTTTCCTGTGGCCAATGTGAACTTCTCACTGTGCAAACACAGCAGAAGAAAAGCAGTAATTTTGCCCCATACTACAAAAGCTCCTGAAATTTAATCAAATAAAATGAAAACTCAACTTCAAACAGTATTACTATTTACTACTCAAATACTAATCAAATATTGTTTAAGATACTCCAGTGTTATTTGGTTCAGCCCTTTTGCACATGTTTCCTGGTTGCTCACGCATCTTAAATCAAAAGCTGATAGTGGCTCCTTTTGGATTCCACCAAGGTGGAAAATTCCAAAGGTGAACAGGCAGAAGTGACATTTTAAGTTGTCTCAGAGTCAATTTACAGCAGCAACGTGAATCTGTGACTGTGTCAGACACAAAACACAAAACCTGTGCTTACATGTACACAGAACTGCCCTGGTTTATCTTGAAAATAGCCATACACCTGTGCTGCCTGACGACCGTTACACACACCACTCACGCAGACCAACATTGTGTACTGGAGCACAAACGCCACAGCACGGAAAGGTGCAGCAGAAGCAGACAACTGCACGATACTGTATTGCTTCTTCACTCCTTAGGCCACTCTGAGACGCTTTTTAGAATCCCAGACGTGACAAAAGCAGCACACAAACTCCACAGGGATAAACCTGTTGCTCACTTCCATTTTCACTAGAGATACCGCATGGCACAGAATCACAGAATCTTTAAGGCTGGAAGAGACCTCTAAGCTCATCAAGTCCAACCATCAACCTAATACCACCATGCTCACTAAATGGCACGGCAAAGAAATTCACAAGATGTTTGGAAATGCTCTTGAAAATGTAATCTTTTGGGTATTTTCGAGCCAAAATTCCTATTAATTAAGATGAATTAACATAATTCATACCGAATTCTTACCTTATATAGATCCTGCAGGTGCACCAAAAAAAAAATAAATAATTAAAGACTCATGATTAAGAAAAAAAGTGAGAAATTACTGCAGGATCAGAACCTGCAAACTGGTGTGTGGCTTCTAAAATATACAGTGCTAAGTATGATTTTTACTAGAAGTAACTACACGACCAACGGCAATTTCAATGTAGGTTAAATTACTCTTGGTTTTTTGGTAAGGTAACTGTTCTGGTCAGAAAAAACCAAGGACAAATTCGTGTTTTACCTGCCGCGGGGTCCTCTCCGATTTACTCCTGCACCACTCCCAGTCCGTCAGCTCGGGTTTGTGCCCCTCCTCGTGGGACAGCCTCCTCTCGGGCCCCTCGGCGCAGGCCGGCTGCGCGGGCGGCCCCAGGCCCCCCCCGGGCAGGGCCGGGCCGGGCCGCGCCCCCCGCCCCCGCGGGCTGCCGCGGGCGCTGTCCGCCGGCGCCGTGGTGCTGAACGCCGCCGGGCCCGGCTCCCTCCAGCCAGCGCAGGCGGGGCTCGGCGGGCCGCCGCAGGACGCGGCCGCGCCGTCACCGCGGTGGGGGGGGTGGTGGTGGTTTTCCTGGGATATCTTGTAGACTCCATAACCTTGCTGGAACGACAGGTTGAATTCGAAACCCCGACGCTTGGCTAAGCAGACAGGGAAGAAAGATATTACAGAGAGTCAAAACCAAGAAGAAAAAGGAGATTGCATATGCAATGAAAATGACGATTTTCTATTCATAAAAAGAATGGACTGTCGAGAAGAAAGACTTCTCAGTACGTTATTATACTGCCCTCTTAATGAAATGATGTATTCCAAAGTCAATGCATTCCCAGAAACTGGTAGATTATCCACCATTTTCAAAAACACAATACATGATGTTTTATGCAATACACACAAGAAGAAAACATTTAAATTTCATAATACTTTTTTTTTTCAGTCTGTTTCTGCTATATTCCTAAAGGTGAAAAATTGTACAAAATGATAAAACATTTCTAAGAATCTGTAACTAACCTTCAATATCAATAGTCAAGCAAGAAAAAACAGAATTCTACAATAAAAAATAAATACTTTAAGTATTTACACAATGAAATTTTTGTGTATTCTCCCCTCTGTGCAGACACACGAACACTGGAGACTGCGGTATTTCATAACTCTGACCTGGAAGTGTACAGGAAAGCACTATGCAGTCTTTTAGCCACAAATACGATGATGTTATTCACGTTTGCAGAAGCCTGAATGTGCTTTTCACTAGAGAGAAGTTCATGGAGTGACAGCTATCTCTCTTTGTCTCCTGTTTCCCTGACTGAGTACTACCGCATGATCAAGTTCTTTACGGAAAGAACAAAAGTCGTGTAACCACAGGAGACAGGCTGTGGCAGTCACTGTGTGCAGGGATCCTCCAGCTGGTTTTACACGGAGGCCCAGACAAAAACTGGGCGTGAGAAGATTCCAAGAAGGTTACCAGTGAAGGTCTGGCATCCTTTGTTATGCCAAGGTAAACTGTATAAACATGTAGGGAAATATTTTTAGGCAAAAACTGTGTAGGAATTCCTCAGCTTTCAACAAGCGCCATGAACTCACTGAGACGCAGGCCCCTCCCATAAATCACATCCTTCTCTATTTGCTTATTGGTGCCACTGTGATTTCTGGTTAGTAGCTACAACGCAGGTGTATGAACAATAGCTACTCTCCTTCTTATAATTTGCTTGCAATTACGTGTTCTTTTCCCCCACAACACTAAACATTTTTAGCATGTTCCATCTATTTGATTAGCAGAAGTTGGATTTTGGTAGATCCATCTTTCCCAGGGTAGGAGAAGAACGAAACTAGGATTCTGAGTCCACCAGACTCTGCCAGATCTGACAGTGACCTGGGAAAATCAGCCAAGCTTCTGTGCCTCAGTATCCACTGCTTCCATCCAGCTGCCTTGCATGGATGTTCTGAGTCTCATTTATCACTCTGAATAACGCCTGTACAATTCAGGGAAATGGTTTCAAGGAGTACAAAGGACTGTGACCGTCCTCTTTAGTACAAGACACGTTCCAGCTGTGCCTCACCCTCCCACACTTACTTTTCAGTTCTTCTGAAGACACTGCATACGAATTCCTCCTGCAATTAATGATGCAGCCACAGGGCAGGTGGATCCAGTGCTCTGACAGGACAAACACTGGGGTGACTGTGGCAGCCAGCAAAGTCAGCAGGAAGCTAAGAGTCTCAAACGAAAGGCTTTGAAAACCAGTGATGTGCTGGACAACCATCTGTATCTGAAAGGCAGAACATGTTGAAATTTAAATTGCTTCATGCACATGAGATACTTCCAGGAATAAACAGAACATCTCACCAGGGATATGACACAAGTAAAAGACACAGGTTGTCATTAACGTTTGCTGAGCCTAACAATTTTGTTTCTAACAGCAGAGAAAACAGGGTGACAGACACTCTCCTCCTCCTTCTGCATTTCTCAGAAAAGCCCTTGCCTGAGCACAGTACAGATGCCTGAGCACTGTCAGAACGAGCAACTTCTTACAATCCAAGCCCCTGAGAAGCGGCTGCTAGCTCAGTCCCTCCTGCACGGCACCGGGGAACACCAGCTGCTGACGGGGCACAGAGGGAACTCAGCAGCACACAGGGCTGCGCTGCAGATGCTCTGTAACGCTCTCCTTCCGCCGAGAGAACCTGAGGTGCCACGTCTGTACGCACCCGGGGCCAGGGCCAGCCCTGCCCAGACCCGCAGCTCGTGCCCCTTCTAACGCTCCCAAACACACCAGTGCACACACACCCACAGCACTCCCTCCCACCCACCCCGGCCCCCAACACTACCGAGATCACAAGGATGCAAGCAAACCTCCTTTTTCTATCAAACTCCTATTTTTTAACCCGTCTGGCAGAGGACGTGGCTCGCAGCCGAGAGGAGGGGCAGAAGAGCCAGCGCAGTGCAATCCACAGACCCCGCGGGGCTGAAGAAACGCTGGCAGACGGCTGGCGGTACGAAAGAGTGGACCTCACCCACCCCGTATTCAGGTGGGACAAACGGTGTGATGGTAGAGTAACACAGCGCTGAATCAGGCTCTGCCAAACCTCCTGAAAGCCAGGTAAATTCACCTAGTGACACCGAGCTGCTGAAAGGGACCTTTGCTGGCACAAACTATGCTACAAGGAACAACTGCAATGGCTACTGCTCATCTGTGTCACTACATGGCACACCGACTCACGTCCCATCTACATGTAAGTAAACATTAGAAAGCAAAGCAATCTGATGATTTACCATCATTGGAAGCCAGAGAATGACTTTTGTCAACGCGAGAATCAGCGAGAACCGTTTCTGGGCGAAGCCCACCGTGAAGCTCCTGCTCTGTATGCTCTTCACGCCGCAGGGCTCGAGTGCACCGCTCTCAGTCACACCTTTCCTAAAAATGGCCTCTGAGCTTGGACATGCATTTGGGAAACTCTGAAGAGTTTTATCCACAGGGTCCACGGGTGACAGAGATGGGGTAGCAGTACTGCAGGCGGCAGGTGTCCCCGGGGTGACGTGGCCTCCCGAGACTTCCTGGTAGTCAATGTCAAACAGCTGTTGCCCA
Organism: Ardeotis arabs; assembly: GCA_011801015.1. Lineage (NCBI taxonomy): Eukaryota > Metazoa > Chordata > Aves > Otidiformes > Otididae > Ardeotis > Ardeotis arabs. The sequence continues at coordinate 53,813 of JAAGAY010000140.1, read as the reverse complement.
TCCGAGCACAACAGCTGGTAAGTGAGAGGGACAGACAGCACTGTGAGGAGGCAAAAGCACAGCGAGTAGACAATAAATAAAAACAAGACGTAGGAACTGGCACAGTCAGCGAAGCAACCCCAGGAGGTGGAGATGTACCTGCCCCAACCACAGAGAGGCAAAATGCAGATCAGCAAACTGACAATCCAGATGGTAAGAACGGCCCATGCCATGCTCACCCGTCGCTTGGAAGTACTGCAGCTCACTGTCTCAGTTTTGTTGATGGTGCAGAAGTTGTAAGAAACTATAAGAGACCCTTTCAGGTTGCTAGAAATGCCCTGGAATAAATATATCAGCGCTGAGGTGGTGCACAGAGGCCGGGGCAGGACATCACTTGACCACTGGGTGAGCATGAAAATAATCACTGGCACAATGCTGATCAAATCGTCTATGGACAAAGAGGTCACAATCATTGAAACCACGGATTTGTTTTGCATTTTCAGCAGGGAAACTAGTGAATAAATGCTGCCCAGAAGTGCTGTGAAGGCAATGATAAAAGTCAAGCAGAATAGAAAGACATTCAAAGTTCTCTGCTCACTAGGCTTATCCGTAACGCTGTGATTTTCAGCGAAGAAGCTTGTCCCATTGAGTGACAAATTACTAGGTGTTATTGACATTGTGCTTGGCAAATTTTTCTCTTTGCCTTCTCACTTCCTCTGCAAGTTTTCACTAGCTGAAACCAGAACTGTTAGCTCCACATCACAAGTTTCTTTGTTTTCCTAGACTCTTCTTTGTGGCATCTGATGAAGAAATATCCAGGTGAAAGCACCCCTGATAACCAGAACAACTCATGCTCTCGAAAAATCAGGCAACAAAGAAGTATCAAAGGTGCTGAAAAAAATGCAATTCTTCATAATCCTCTCCGTACTGGAAGACGGTTAATTTAGGCTCTTCAGGTAGTAACATGCCATTCACTTTTGACAGGTATCAGGCAACGTGCCTTACTCACGAGTTCAGCTGAAGCGGAGGCAGAAAATCAGGTATGCTCAACCTCTAGTAGCTCAGGCAGAAACATAGTAGGAAGGAGAGGCTGTAGGATTCACCCTGCGCTGTTCTGAGCTGCAGGAGGGAGGAGTCAGACGCGAGCAGGATAGCGGAGCCGAGGGGAGCGAGCATCCTCCCAGTCGGAGCTGCCTCTTAGCTGGATGAGAAGACTGAACCAGTGTCCTCGCTAAGCCACACCTCCGACGCCGACACTGAAATCCAATGCAAATACTCAGATCTGATGTCAGCCGTAAATGTCGTTCCCGTAAAGCCCACGGCTGCTCCAGGGCCGTGCATCACGAGCCAGAGCGCTGCTTTTATTCTCTCGCGCTTCTGCACGCCAAGCCTGGCAAGGGGAAAAGCCGCAGGAGCCCTTCCCGAAGGCGACGGAGAAGGGGTGTGTCTGCTCTGCCCCTCTGTATTCCTGCTCCCGCTGCAAGGGTGTGTGTGTACGCGCGCACACTGCACATGGACGCCAGCAGTAGAGTTACATGGTGACAACCCCTCGTCGGCGCCGGGTAACGCCACGCACGGCAGCCAGGCGTTCCTGCCTGCGCGGTATCTCCTCTCGCTCTGGGGTTTGTAAAACTTTCATTTCCCGCATCATTCAAATGTGAGCCGCATCAAATGCTGACTGCCTGCTCTAGCCGGATACACGCAGAGGATCACAGCCAAGTGCATTTTGGCACGCTGTGCATGTTTTCTCTCGAGAAAGCGCAACACTGGTGAAACTTATAAGCTGACAACATTTCCAAGGCAGAGTTGTTAAGTGGACAGGTAGGCTCAATGCAATCTTCTTGGAAGACTCTGCCTCTCTTTTCTTTTGGCACCACTTTGAGTTCAAATACGCGATGAGGATGCAGGACAAATATTTTCTGATTAAGGGGAATACTGTAAGGCTGCTGAAATTTCTTGCTTCTCTGGGCAACATTACAAATTCACTCAGAAATCCGTGTTATTAACAACCTGATCCTTGTCAATTCTACCCCCTTTGAAACGCAGCAGCTGTGCCAAGGCAACAGCTGGATCGCTCGGGCATTCTCCCTCCTGCCAGGGCAGGGCAGGGTTGGCAGCAGCGACTCCCGGGTGCTGGAGCCCCAGACGGGACAGGCAGTGGAAGAGAAGGCACGGCTGCAGTTGCGGCATGTGACAGGCGTCCACCACACCAGGATCAGAGAGAAGCACCGTGACAACTCGTCTGAAGAACCTTCATTTCTGATTTCCAAGCTGCCCTGCCAAGGCACTTGGAAGGCTTACGCCCCAAAACAGGCTAGGTCTTCCACTCACCCCATGTGCCCCGTACAGCCACAGGTCCAGATCCAGAGCTGTCCTCTCTGCAGGACCTGTCAGAAAGCTGCGCTCCTCCCATGCAGCCTGACCGTGAGCCTCTGCATCTCCGTTCTCCCGTTCACATCACAGCTGCCTCTGTGCTGAGGATTCTGCATTATTTATCGGATCAACTGTCAAATCCTCACATCAGAAATCTGCAAAAGAGAGGCGCATCCATCCTGCCCTCCACACGAGGCTCAGCTCTGGATCTAGACCATCCATCTGGCCTTTAACTATACAGGATTTGACTTGGCTTCTGTGATTTATCTGTCCTGCAGGACTATTGATTGTTAATCTGTGCTGTGCCAGCTAAAGGCCAGGGCTCATTTCCTCCTATTTACAAATCACAGTCACCTCTGCCCTCGCAAGCCAACTTTAAATTAAGGACAGTGTTCTAAATCTTAAGATTAACAGTGTAAGCCTGGTCAGAAGTACAGTCAAAAGATAAGAAGAGAAAGAGGCATCATTCACCCTTGTTTGGACCTTATTTTTCAGCCTGGCTTCCTCAGGAAACACATGACCACGCTGCCCGAGTGTGGATATATGCCTGCACATGTCTCTCTCCTCCCCTCCCCATCCCTCAACTCCTTTTGACAGAATGATCGTTTTCATCTCAAGCTGGTGGTATCAAAGCTATTAAGTTCTCTCAAGTTTTATGAAAATGAGTAGCTGATCAGAGGAGCCGGATCACAGCAGGCTCCCTAGACAAGACACAGGATGCAGCAGAGCTCCCTCTTCACCAGAAACTGGTGAATACAAAGCAGAGGCTTTATAAATACTCCAACCACAGAGAAAGCTTCAGGTGAAATTTCAACTAATTTGGATGTTAAACTGTGGGAAACCGGCTTTGTTCACTCTGGCAAGTCCTAGTGCTGCCTGATACGTGATCAGTTACTTTACCTCTTAAATTCCCCGTTTCCATCATCTGTGTCATCTGCATTTGCTCTTGCCATATCACTGCTGGCTGTTTAGAAACAATTTTAATGATGCTGGGGAATTTTTTTTTCCCTACTTCAGAAAATTCTTCTCCTGTATGCCGAGTCATTACACCTACACTGGGTGTCCAATAGCCCTGACAGCAGGTATCATCCCTCTTCCCCCACTTTACTGACCCAGCTTTGGTGGCTGTGCATATACAGCCTCTACGCCTCTCTGTAGATTTTTTAACTTGGAAAGAGCAGCCCATTCTGTGCCTTCTCTTTGTATTTGGAATGAAGTGCTCACCAATATTTTTAAGAAGAAAGTCACTTTTATTTATCACCATACCCATTCAAGGCAGATGATGATATTACTTACTGCAGTTTCTCTTCCCTAAAACGTATTTTATTATATGAACTGCACCTTGCTGTTCTCTGTGGCAGCTTTTCCCAGAACCTGCAATACGGTTAAATGTTCCTTCTTCTGGTCCTTTCACAGTTATAAACCGAAGGGCTTAGGAGCAGTGAATTCAAGCAGCTTCCTCTCTTACTTATCCTTCTTTAACATGACTGATAAATTCCAATAAAACATGTACAGAAATATCAGTTTCATCTTAAAACTAAAGAGAGAATCCGGCTGTAGTAAGAAACAAGCAACTCCATAAAGAGAAGCATGATTTTCCACAGAGCCATGCCTCCTGGCAGACGAGGCTTAGACTTGCACACCCAGTAAGTCTAAGCTCTGAAACTCCTCTTCCGGCTGGGGCAAACAAATCTGAACTAAGATCTCTGATCTCTTCCAAAGGATGAGTTTATATTGCCTTACTACCTCTTCCCTTTCTCCTCTGCATTGCGCCTCCTGAATTACGGGAGGTTCCTGATGCAAACACTGTCCCTTCCAATATAGATATATACTCTTTATCCCGGTGTGAATTCTCTTTGCTAAGGAATGACCCAAAAGAGAAAATACATTAGGCATGGAAATCTCCTCTCTGGCCCCCTTTCAAAAAGCACTGCACAACAACGTCCCCCTAAAGGAGGAGTCAGCCCCACTTGACAGTCTGTGAAAGGATTTCGAAGAGACACAACGCATGTGACAATTCAGAAATGCTTGTAAAGAGAATCAAATATTCACCACTCATAAAAAGCAATCAACAAACAGGGTATTAAAAATTTATCCTATTTAGTGTATGAGTCACATTTTGTTTTCATACCTTGCACCGAGGTTTGACTTACGGCTTTGCTTCCTTTTGTCACTCAGGAGAGACAAGGTTATTCCAGCAGCTGTACAGTATTTCATTTCAGAAGGTGATCTAACCTCTATACATACAAAATTCCATAAATGTCTTCGTAATTTATTCCTCAATAACATGTGAAAGAAAATGTTTTATTTTTTTCTAGAATTCTTTTAACAGACTTTTAAAAATACGATGCCAAACTCCATGATGATTTTTGGTCTCTCGGATTCAGACATCACTCTCAGATACACGACGGTTAAACTGCAGCTAATTATTTCATCTGGCTATCTGCCCCAGATGAACTAAATCAATGGTGGCTTCTACTAAAAGGCAAATACTCTGATACTGCATCCACTTCTGCTGCAGCTGTATTGCAGTGCGCTAGGAAAAGGACGCTTACTGATTAGGAGCAATTAGCGCAATGTAAATCAGGAGTAATTCCATTAAACCTAAAAATACGATTTAACTGATGTGCTCATCATGGGCAGGGCTGCAGCAGCTCCAGCTCAGGCGAAACAGAACCTTGCTGTGCGGATGCTCCCGCGGCCCTCGCAGCAGCGCGGCACAGCCTGTCCCTCCGCGGGGCAGTGCCCCCCTGAACGACGGGCCAATATTAAGCAGCGCCCATTGTCAGAGCTCCCTCACTTCAGGTTTTGCTCCCACGCTGTAAATATAGACAGCAGATTGAGACGGAATGCTTTCGGAGAATTACGGAATTAGTAAGGGACAAATGGAGCTAAAAGTGAGCGAGCCCCAAAGCCTCCACTGGTGAAGGATAATCACGGCATGCGGCTTTCCCTGGGACTTGCAGAAGTCTACAAACAGCGTGCCAATGAAAAATGGAACCAGTGCCAGCACTTCAGTGAGGCTGGCAATAAATAAGATGGCTGAGAGACGAGACTGAATCCGTCCGGATTGCGCTGTACGCACGCTACCAGAGGTGATTATGAGCTGCTATTCAGGAAATGTCCAAAGTGGGACCAACTGGAAGAGGAACAAGCAATTATAAAATAATAGTTCCAGGATGGCAATGCTGAAAGGGAAGAGGTATTACATCTGCAGTGTATACAAGAGGAGAAAGGGACAGCTCTGGTCAGGAAGTTGTTATTTCTCCAGCGGATGCAAAATCTGCAGCTACCAAGGTGGAGAGAAGCTCAATTCTAGACAGTGTGGAGAGTAAGACGTTCTGCTAGGTGTGGCGTAATTGCTCTCTTGAGACAAGACACTTCAGAATGTCATTTTTATCGAGCAGCCGCTGCTCACCGAATGGAAAGGAGGAGACAGACAGCTAGCAGGGAAGCAATTCTTCAATACAGCTCCTCACAGCTACCCTTTGCTTTCTAATAGAGAGCACAGCAGGCGAGGAACATAATTCACGGAACAGCACGATACGAATGCTGTTAATTCTGCTGCACAGCTCTGCCAGCAGCAGAACACCCGTCACGCAGCTGCGTTAGCGCGGTCATACCTAATCACAGAACAAATCCGGCAAATGTAACATTGTGCTCGGTAATCGCTCCTGGCTTAGACACCGAGAAAGGTACGTAGCGTACTGGAGAGAAAGCAAACGTCGTGTGATCTAGCAGGAGCTGGGCACCAGTGATACCACACTACTGTGGAAAATTGCACCAAGAGAGTTAACTGGAGAATCCAAACAGCTGGGAAGATAAAATTATCCCTTTCTGAAGGAAGAAAAAAAAAAGGAAGAAGGCATACGCCTTTGAGTGACCCAGCTATGACCCCAGCTGGAAGCAGCAGGAAAATCAGCTGTATATGGAGAACTTTCTCCAATAGTAATAAAATTAACGACCGCAAGAGCCATTTGTAATAGCATTTGCACATTTTGCTGCCTGCTGTGCAGTCTCATGAGCTCTGCAGTGGGTTGTCTTAGCCCTTCATTTCTCTTTCCATCGTTGCTTCCTCATCGCCTTCGCTCCCACTCACCTTCAAGGAAGGCTGAATGAGCAGACCAGGAAACCCAGCCCAGGACTTAGGATGAAATTGAGTGTCAACAAATGAAGACTGAAAGCTCTGGAACCAAATTCTCTCTCTAGAGGACTAAGAACTTGTATTTGCTGGGATCACTGCTTTCACCTATACCAACTCAACTATTACCTTTCTAGCACTACCTGTTTCCTGACAAGATACTATTATTCACCAAGTATTTCTGCAAGGAAACCAGGCTGTTAAGTGTTGCTTTACCCTGAAATCACCAGTACAAATGCTACCATAAATTATACCCAAAGAACGTGGACAAAGCATAGGACACAGCTTACTGCAGGTGAAAACAAAGAAAACATTTTTTTTTATAACAAAAAGGGACTCCTCTCTATTCTGTGCACAGGTTACAGAGACTTTAAGGGGCCTTACTTTAAGGGAAGAGACGATTTTTGTGCAGCAGACTAGTACTCCTGCTCCAAGTCAGGAGAGCAGCAGAAACGCGCTGCTCTTGCCCAGAGGAGCCCATGGAGAGGAGCAGCTCTGCAGGGAGACAGCAGCCTTTCGCTGCTCTGAACAGAAAAAGGCTCCAGGGAAATTGCTGAAGCCTGCCCATTAGAGAAGGCTGCTTACAGTGTAAAGATTTTTCTGGGACTTCCTTAGCAAGACTTCGATTCCAACTTGAAGCTTTGGAAAAGTTTGGAAAAATAGGGAAAAAAGAGGGGTAAAGCTGAAAAAAACCACAATTGATATTGTAAAAGCACATTCGGTGGACTTCAGATATTCTGTGACTGCTGAAAAAAACCAATAAATGTTTCTTTTCCGTGGCTTTAACACATTTGAAAAGATAAGAGAAGTCCTATGGGCTGAGAACGCGTGTGCCAGCTCTAGCCACTGCCTTCTGCAACGGCTGTGTTCTGGAGTCCCTACAAATCACACTTCTTCACACAGCCATGTCCTCTAGCTTCTTCCTCAAAGGGCAACCAAACGTGCATGGGTTTTTGAAGCGGTTTTAGAGTGCTGAATAAAGAAAGGGCTGCTAATTAATTCTGAGTGACAGTAAAAAGGTCTATTAGCTTTGCTGATGTAAAGGATGACTGAGTTTGTACTGGAAAGGGCGAAAAAGATAGCAAAAGAGGATACTGGAATACAAATTTTTTTTTTTAATGGAAAGATTTAATTGAAGTATGAACTCATTAAAAGGCCAGTGTTTTCACAAAATCTGAAGCACGGCAAGGAAGGAATACTGCAGATTACCAAAGAAATCAGTTGTACTTTCCAGCTGTCTCTCACTAGGTGATACGTGTTTGAGAATGAACACGTTCACTTCAGATGATGACGTTTTTTAGTTTCAGATTCTTCTAAACAAACTTCACTTTTCAGTAAGTGGATTTTTGTCTGTAAAGTATTTCTAGAAACCGCTGTGCAAGGCCAAAGGCCACCAGACTGTGAGGCAATGCAACCTGAAGAGGTGTCCGGGCTGTCTCTCCGCCAGCTCCCTCGGGCACGGGAAGCAAGGCAGCTACACTACTCTGCGCCCTGCCAAGCCAGCTACATCCCGTCTGCCGGTTACCCACCGCTAGCTCTGGCGTTCCTGCACAGCACTAATATTCTGGGGAAGGGACACTGTCATCCTTCCTCCCTGAGTGCCACAAAACCTTTGCTAAAACACAACCAAACCCCAAAGCTCTCTTGTGTTACTGTCACCCCGCGGGAACGTTCCCCTAGGCCTACCCACACTGCTACCAATTTTAACATCGCAGCGTTGGGCTGATCCTACCCGCAGAGCAGTGACGGCATCCACAGCTTGCTTTGGAGACGCTAGGAATTGCCTGAGTGCCTTTATCTGTAACTACCAGCTCAAAATTCAGGTCACGTGGAAGAGCTTCCCTTTCAAACCACACAGTATAATCCGATGTTTGGTATCATCTCATGTATTTGCACAAACTTAGCAAACAAAGACGGGCACTGATAACAAATCTTTACTAGTTGAACTTAAGAAAATATATTATTTAAGAAAAAAACACGCATTCCTCCCCAAACCCACCTCCTTCTCCAGTCAGTTCAATATTATTTGTGGGTATTTACAGAACAGGGACCTAGTGGTTCGCAAGGTAATTTTCACACAAGCGTGGGCTGAATTAGTAGTGTAACAAGCTGTGTTGCACCAGCAAGAAGCAAAACAAACACATTGCTTTCCTGTAAATACATTCATCATTACTATCAAACTTATTTTTGTCAACTGCTTACCAGGTTCTGAGGCTGTGTTTCCAACGCAAGGGCAGAAAGCTTCTGTACTGTGTCCCAAAGATCTGACAGTGTTGTTCTGTGCACTCCACTAGTGACTGAAGCCAGATCAAGTTATACGCATATATGGGAGCTGAAAAACAATGCCAGAGTTACCACAAAATCCATCCCTCTTGTGAGATGTCCGTATTTTCTGTGTTCTGTCTTGGAACAAAGTAAGAAAAACGTTGCTCTTTTTTTACTCCCAATATGAATATTGCATTCTAGAAGAGAGGGGAAAAAACACATCTTCATGAACCTTGAAATAATTTCCAAGAAGATTATGACAAATTTAACACAATACTGACAAAGGATGGACATAGGCTCACGCCCTGTATACAGTCAGCTTTCTGCAGGCCTGTAAAGCAAACCCAGGAACTACAACTGACTTTAAAGAGTCTCGATCCCACGGCTTTGATGGGTAACCCTCAACCCCACTGTGGGAGCTGCTGAACAGCATCAAAAATCCCTGCTGATGGGTGCTGCTAAGGCACTCTCCCAACAGGAAGAGCTGCTTGGTGAGAGAAAAGTGCACCTATGAAAAGTGATGACCTGAGACAGCCCAAAATGGAACAGTTAAAACAATTTGAATTGATTCTTTTTTCCCATTCTGGATGCAAACTAACGGGGTTAGTCAGTATGCCTCCGTCTTCCCATTCTTGCTTCAAGAAGAAAAATCTTTTTTACTGTGAGGGTGGTCAGTCAGTAGCACAGGTTGCCCAGAAAGGCTGTGGATCTCCATCCTTGGAGATATACACCTCCCGACTGGACACGGCTCTGGGCAGCCCGCTGTTACCGACCCTGCCTGAGCAGGGGTGGGATGGAGGAGCTCCAGAGCTGCCCGTCAGCCTCAACTCTGCTGGGCTTCTGCGCCTTGACGAAACGCGCTGGCACGGTCAGCATCACTGCTCTCCACAGCAGAGTACGTGTTGATGCTCTCTGTAGGGAAAGATGCACTGGGCTGTTTGCTGTTTTTTTGCAAACACCCAGAAGCATAAGACAAAACTCTCTGCCCTGGTGTGTTGTACCCTAAGCTGAACTGTAAGTGACCTAAGCTGTACGCTCCAGCCTTCAAAAAAATATTCTGCCTGAGGTTCTGATTTTGGTAGAAGCAGTCACAGAGCACTTCCATTTTTGACAAAGAAACTAATCTTTCATTTTAAAAGCAGTAATACTGAGTAATTGAAATAAACTGATCACCAGCACAGGAACTAAATATATTATGCAAACCAGATGCAACTTCCAAAACAAGAGAATCATCAGTGCGGATTCCCAGATGAGCCGTGCAGCTTCCAGCGACATGTACCAGCTACAGGAGCGTGAGTCAGCAGCAGACCTGAGCGCATGGAAACATTTCATCAGTCTGACAGAAGTTGTCAGCGACACGTGGAGACAGGCTCAAAGCTTGTTCCTTGCCCCACTGGAGCCAGCGCACATTGTGCGCATCCTTGTATTCAGAGATGATTTCTCTTCACTGGGAACTCATCCCAAGTTCCACCTAAAGCTACCTCCATTGCCATGGATGTAACTCGTACTTCTTCCTCTTCACCATTTCTGGTTTTATATTTTGCGATGTTGTTTATGATAACTGTTACGGTTAGGTAAGTTACCTGGAAGACGGGACATCCAGCACATTGTAATAAAACCAGGAAGCCACAGTATTTTTCACATACATACAAAACATGTTTCTTCAGTAACAAAGATCAAGCACGTATATCTCTGTATTATTACCAAACTATTCACTGGATACCTGCTAATATCTATCCCACGAGTTGCTTTACAGAGTATTTTGCTAGATAATAATAAAACACATGAAAGCAGCAGAACCTGGGCTACCCATCTCTCAGCAAAGTGCTCTAACAGCCACTACCTGGCCTAGCCTGGAGCGCTCCCTGCTCCTCCTCTTCCTCACCTGTCCTCTTCGCCACCTCCTTCCTCCTCCATTTCTGATAATTATTTAAGGTGAAGTTTTGAACCACAACAAAGTCATAGCACATGGAGCCAGGATGTCGCAGTTTACCCAGATAATGAACGATAGCACTGTAAATAAACCACAAAGTCCTGGATATAACTGCTGAATAATGGGTACAAAATAAGAAAACTAAAGGAGCTTCAGAGGCTTTAAAATAGTCTGAGTAAACTAACAGCATCATTCCACCACCAGTCCACAAAACTACAGGTTACACGGATGTTTTAATTCAGCCTTGAAATCTATTGTAATATTTTAAATTTTCAGTAATTGAAACAAATATTAACAGCCTATGTAGAATTTGGTTTGGCAAGGACAATGAGAAGACATCATACAGTCAATAAAACTACACCCTAAAGCCATACACTTACTAAATAAACCCTTTTGCATTGTAAAAGGAGGAGCAGGTATTTCCAAACGCATGTTCCACGTTATAAGCTGATTCTGCAAGCTGCTTTTCTAAGAGGAAACTGGAAGTCATTAAGGGAGTTTTCTGACAAACGTTTCAGGACTGACCTACGCTCAGCCCCAGTTACAGTAAGCGCTAAGGACATGTTACAGCTCACATACAAGAAATCCCCAAACCTTCCAGCTCTCCTCCATGCTGCAAAATATCTGTGCACAAATCTTGGAAGGTACATCACCTCCTCACCTGAATGCTGCAACTTCTGTAGCTACAGCACAACATCTACAACCCGAAACAGCGTTCCTCCGTGGTGTCCTCCAGAAGATGGCATTAGTGAGGGGTTGCTTTTCTTTCTCTGCCTTGCTCCAAGCAAAGTAATTTTGTGTATACAAGTTAGAAAGCTAATAAACGAAAAGAAATTAAATCTTAGGTTTGGAAATTCCACCCTCTTTGCCATAATTTCTTTTTTTGGCTCAATTCTGCACATGCTGAAGCATTTTGTTTATCAGCTTTGGTGAAATAAGAGCCAGGAAAGCCCAGCAGGCTTTTAAAACTCCATTTTTACTACCAACTTACAGATATCCTAATTCCAAGAAAAACAAGACAACAAAGGCATAAATATTTCCTAGAATTTTCAGGACACTTGTAATGAAGCTTTCCTCTTTGATATTGCAGTTTGATCATTCCCAGCAATAGTATTTAAAAATGCTAATTTACATCAGTAAATAAATTATCAGATCAGGAACATGTGGAATAATAAAAGATCCAGCAAGAAGGGAAGTGCACGGCTACGCCACTTGGCATTTCTACTCCAGAGAAAGAACTCTCATGAATATTTTAATGAGACTGTGAAGGAAAACCTCCCAAACAAGATAAAATCACACTTGGAAAACAGCCTTCCCAATGCAGTAACAGGTCCAGCCTCTCTGATCTGCAATTTCTGAGACTCAAGTCAGGATAAAGAGACCGCAGAATCCAGGCTTAGCGCCAACATAAACTGGACATAGTGTGTCAGCAAGATGCTAAGATACTACGGAAAGCCTTGCCATAAAAATCGTACTTTATCAGGCTAGATGGAAACCATGCACCGCTCCTCTCGGAGATTAAGGTTTCAGACAAAAAGAAAAATGCCTGAGAAGAACATTAGATTATTTTCAAACACTGAACCTTTCCAATCCATGTGTTTATCCTACCTCTTGGGACTGATGAAAACCTTAACGACGTATTCACAGGGCAAGAGGGCAAGGCTGAGTTTCCAGTACTGTTGCTGTTGGTATAACAACCGTAACTGGGAGCACGGCACTCCCCCTGCACCGGCCTGCGGTCAGTACGGTGCATTCCAGCGCAGCCCATGGGGCAATGCAAGGGAAAACCCTGCAGCAGGCTGAGCTGGCGCCAGTGCGATTCCCCCAAACTCCGCGCAGCGGTGCTGGGGAGGACAGACATAAACCAAGCCCAGAACTCCCAGCTGGGTCGTGTTGAACTGCGGCAGAAGTCTGAATATCTCCCACTAAGTCACTGCAAAAACTGGGCACTGGTTCTGCTACGCTGGCTCACTGGGCAAGCAGCAGGCACAAAGGGCTGATAAATCTGAAGTCTGCATTTATACACAGAAGTGACTAAATGCTCAAAACACTTGTGCACCTACTGATGCAGCTGGCCACCATATGGATTCAAACGCAGGCCTCTCATTCCGATGCTCCAAATCCCCATCCATTCGCCACGGTGCCCGGGCACAGAAGGAGGCAAATGGCATTTGCAGCTTCAAGCTATCGTCAGTACTTTTTTGACATATGACACTCAAAAGAGCCAGGAAACACACATTAAAAATGCACATAATCCATGTATTTGTCTAGTGAACATTGTGATTAGCTTGGAGAGTGATTTGTGATTAGCTTGGAGAAGCCAAACCTCAGTAGAAATGAGTCATCCTCTTCGAGTGAAAACAGGTGTGGTTCAGTAAACACACGCAGTCACAGCGCCCGGCATGTTAATCAGGTGTACAGTGAGCAGACTCCTGGTTGATTTATTTAATAATAACATAGGAATAAATTGTCTCAATTCCTCCATACTCAATCTTGTATTCTCAGCAGTTTTTCAAAGATCATTGGCTAGTTCTAATGGAAAAATTAAACACATCCATGATTGCAATCACAAGCTAAAAGCACTTCTCTGCTATGCTCTAGATTCAGATTTACGCATGAACATGAATGGGGCATGTCTTGGTGAAACACATGGGGGATTTGCTCAATAAAGTCCATAAAATAACTGATTTTATCACTGTCTCACAAAAAGCATATCACAGAAAGCATGGATCAGGTTCTCAGGTTCTGGTAACTCCATCAAATTTAATTTCTGTGAGAACGTCTAGATGTATTCTGAGGAGAAAAGCCCGAGAACTCTTCCTATGAATACGAAAGAAAACAGGAACTTACTAGGAACACAAAGCACTTCAAGGCATGCAGTAGAACTTCTGGTGAATGCTGCTTTTCATCTCGGAAGCATTCCATGATTTGGGTCCCTTTCTGGCATCTTACAGAAAATCACATCTTCCTCCTGAGGCAGTAGGGAAACAGACATTTCGTCAAGGAAGCATCTACACATTGCTGAGGGTACGTGATCACTGAAAAACCAGAGCAGAACCATTAACCCAAGACTGGTAATTAGAGACTACAGGACTGCAGCAGGCCAGCACCTACCACTTACAGTCCCACTGCTACCAAGCTCCACCTGTCCAAAGTACTGGAACCCAAGGCTCCTCTCGCGTTAAGCAGGCCCTGCGACCCCAAGGACACCAGACCGGCCCTTCTGACCACGGGCTCCTGCAGCATTCCCAGTGCATCCAGAGTGGTAGGAGCCTGCAGTAACAGCAGATGATTTTCTGTAGTTCCCGACACAGACAGTGTGCCGTGGAAACCATCACAGTTTGCCATTCTGCCAGCGGCAGAAGAAACCTTGACTCTTGACTTTTTTCTTTCCTGACCCTGCACAGTGGTGGAAGATCTTGTTTCTGATGAGATAAGGAGAGGGGGCTGTTGGTGGGTCAGCACCTCAGAGCAGGTGGAGACGTGGTTATCATTAGCATTTATTCCTATCTCTGCTTTTCCTCCTGAAGTCACCCTGGCACTGACAGTGCTTTTCAGAATAGCAATATCAAGCTATCCACCAAGTACTAAACTAGCTCCTTCATTCCCTACCACATTTTCTATAGGTAATAAATGAACATGTACCAGAAGATAACAGTGTGACCGTCTGTATCGTCAAGACTAATTGGTACCACTTTCAACCTAAGAGACCCTTGAACCATCTAGACTCGCAAGACTGATTTTCACTCAATCACGCCACAAACACTTACATTACCTGACATTACAGAAACAGGGGTTTTATGCATTCAGCGACCTAAGCTGTTACAGTCTCTCATTTCTTCCATTGTGTTAAACGATCATCAAGAGTTTTCGGATGTCAAATCCAATCTCTAGAGAAATGCCAATTTATTTTTAAAGTGTTTTTCATCCCTTGTTCACTCATGTCCTCTGATTCATGTAATGAATTCTCAGATTAACACCCTAATTTACAGCAAATGTCTTGATTTCAGTATGTTTCTGGAATGCATGTGTTAGGTATGTACCTAAGGATTCTGTTGCTTCCTTTCCTGTCTGTGCTTGTGCTCTGCCAATGCTGGAAAGGCACCAACCGATGGTCATTCTGGGAACAGAATGGTTCCTTATTTCTCACCACGGGACGTTTGCTACATTTTTACCTGAAGGTACTAAGACAAGAAATCCTGCCAATACGATCAGTAAGCCTCCATGCAGTGTATACAGCATGCTCACTAGTCATTTTATAAAGTGTTTTAACCACCATGAAAACAGCAACTGATTAAGCACCAATCCATAAATCCCGGATTTTTAACTGCCTACTACATTTTGCTTAGAAGGAAGCCTAACTTTGATCACAGATTTTTTCACTGTTGCCTGAAAGATCACTCTTTTCAGCGCCAGCTGGCACTTACCTGATACTACTGAAAATCGTTTCATAAGCTCTATGGCTGTGTAGTCTGTGGCTTTGTAGCAGTTAGCCTGCTTTATAGCAAAACTCAAATTTTTGAGATGAAAGAAATTAAAGTGTATTTTTTCTACCTATCTGTAAATATACAGCACAGTATCATACGATCATAGATTCAGCAAAGCATTATCGTAACATGTCAATGCTTAACGAATACCGAGATTTTTTTCAGGAGTTATTTCACATAAACTATATTTGGTGAAATCATTTACCAGAAGCCTGTGAATCAGATCAGTACAAGTATTTAGGAAGAGTAGTAATAGGGGAAAAAAGTCTCTTTGTTCAAAACCATAGTCACTTCTATGCAATAATTTATTCAGAATGCATTAAATGCAGGCTAATTAATTTATTTTAAATAAGAAAACATTCAAGATAAAGTCATAATATTGACTGTAGGGCAGTAGTAACCTGGGAAAACTCTCCTGTGAACACAGGAAATTTAAGAGGGATATATCCATTTAAAAAGTCCCTTGGGCCACGCAGTTTCCCACAGATTGATTTTCAGTCAATCATGCCTTAAATGTTGAGGTTTGGTTGATTCATTATAAATACCCTACCCTGAGGGTTAGCACCATGCAAGAAATTGCTTGGAGACTCCTCTTACACATTGAGAGCAGTTTGCTTTTCTCATATGCATTTTACTGTTAATTCTGGTTTGCTAAAATAGTTCTGAAGGAATAATAAAAAATTCCTCCAATTCAGTTGTCTATGTGCACTCATTCAGAGCTAATGAGGAAAAACAGTGACTTTCACTGTCGGCTCATCGTGTGTCTCTTCAGTAAGTACACAACAGGGTTTTCTGGGTGGAAAGAGAAACAAAATATGCTGTAATTAACGTAACAACTGACTCAAGGTCAGGCTCATCATCTGTTTCTTAATTAAGTTTTAATGTGAATGATCAGTAAAACAGTATTGCTTAAAGCCACAGCAGATGACATATTCACCCCCAGGAATCACAGACTGGTTGAGGTTGGAAGGCATCCCTGGGGTCCCTCTGGTCCAAGCCCCCTGCTGAAGCAGGGTCACCCACAGCTGGATGCCCACGACCACGTCCTGACGACTTCCGAGTATCTCCAAGACAGAGACTCCACCACCAACTTGGGCAACTGGTGTTAATGTTGGGTCACCATCACAGTGACAAAGTGTTTCCTGATGTCCAGAGTGAACCTCCCATGTGTCCGTCTGTGCACTCTGCCTCTGAGCACCACTGGGAAGAGCCTGTCTTCCTCCACTTTGCGCTCTCCCTGCAGGTGTTTACACACATTGGTAAGATCTCCTGAGCCTCCGCTGCTCCAGCCTGAACAGTCCCAGTTCCCTTCAGCAGCCCTTCACTGGACTCCCTCCAGTACGTCCGTGTCTCTCTCCTACTGGGGAGCCCAGCACGGGACACAGTCCTTGGGGAGCGGGCTCAGCGGCGCTGAGCAGAGGGGAAGGCTCCCCCCCTTCGACCTGCTGTAACACTCCTAATGCAGCCCAGGAAACGTGTCACCATCAGAAAACAAAGGTGCCCTTTTCTGAGGTTTTTTTTTCCTTTCAAGCCTCAAAACTAGAGCAGTCTGACAATTTCCTCAGGTCTTTCCCTAGGCCAGATAGCTCATTCCCTGCTTTCACACGGCTCTCCTGCTCTAGAGGCATTAGAGCAGATCTTGCTGCTAAAGCGTCATTTAGAACATCACAGGTAGTCCCTGGGATTAGTAAGAGCTTGATCAAACACGGCTTTGAGTGCTCTTAGAAGACAGCATATAAGGAGGCCAGAGAAAAAAGAAACAGTAGACATACCATCGTAAGAGGAACCTTTAGAAGATAACAGGAAAGGAAACAGGAAGAAAAAAATCCTCTTCTCAGCCTTATATACTAACACTTTTGTTCCTTCCACTTTCTTACTTTCATCTTTTTACAGTGCTTTTCTCACAGATTTTACATTACTCACTTCTGAACGACTTTTGGTCTCACGCCTCCATTTCATTTTCCCACACATCAAGTTCTCTTCTTTTATTTTCAGTTTCCTGTTACTTTTTTACCTTTTCACCTTTTCTGTTCTTTCTCTGCCTCTCTGTATTCTGTTCACCTTTTCTTCTCTTTCCCCATTTTCCACATTCCAGTTCACCACCACCTGTATTTCATGGCCCTGAACAACCTTACCATAACTTAAACACACTCATCTGTGCAGAGAGACCCTGCAGTTACCTTTGGTCAGCAACGGCCAGCATTCCTCTTCAAGGAGATCAACGTACAACAAGACACTACAACACTGCAATTCAACATCCTGCACTACATACAGCTGTGGAAGGAGAAATTGGGTAAAATTATTTACAGCCTTATTATGTAACTCTTGATTCAGGGGCCATCCTGCCATCCCTACTGAATTGGGTTTTTTTTAATAAACAGGGTTACTAATTTCAGTACCGACTGCAGAGGTGAGACTATCTTTTGCATACATGCATCGGGGAGGAGGAATACAGTTTTGCCTAATCCTCATACTTGGTTAAAGAAACTGTAAGAAAAAGTACAAGATTTGTATTAGGAAACATGATTTTCTAATGTGGATAAACAAGAAAAACATTCAAGACAGTCAGGTTCCATAAAAGCATGATTGAGTTAACAGGATAAAACCAGAAAAAATATAGCTTATTGCAGAGAATTATGACTGCGGATTTGAAGCTTACTCAGACATTTCTCTGATTTAGAGTGATATTACGAAGCCAAACTGGCAAAAGAACATGAACACCTCATTAGTTAAACTCCAGAACTCTTATTGAATTACAATGCTTTAAGCAGAACTTGAAACAACGTCACAGAAGCCGTCTGTACAATCCCAGGAGTAACTGGCCAGTCCTGCTGTGCCAGGCAGTGAGCCCCACAGCCTAAGTGCCTTTTCTGAACTCACCCTTCCCCGGGGAAAGGCTGGAGTCACCCTCAGTTCCCAGCCTCCGGCAGCTCCACTGTGCTCCACGCGAGGAGGCAGGGTACCAGCAGCAAGCTCTGAAACGTTACAGTCCTCTTGGCTACATCACTCAGTTGTTTTTTTGGGTGACAAAGGTAAATTAATAAGGAGGAGGTCCTCTTTAATTGCAGTCAACAGGATATTACAAAAAAATAAAAGGAATGTGAAGCAACAACATTTTTTAAAGTATTTTTTCATTCATGAAGTGTCTAAAGAGGAAAAAAATCTGTGGGCAGTGAGAGTGACAACTGGGAAGAATACTTTCAAGGAAAACCATGTGAGGGCAGATGAGAGAAGCACAATTGCAGTTCACTGCTGAAGCAAGAAGCAAGGCTGAAGGCTTTGAACAAGTAGAGGAAGAGGAAAGAATCCGCAGTGAATCTCTACTTTCTAGGAGGAGTATGGCAGGTTTCAGTTTCGTGCCATGTTGTTCTGGAAGCAGGTACCCTTCCCCGGTGCGTCATGCCCGATGTCCGAAATGTCTGTCTGCACGCAGTAATGGGGCGACATCTCAGTCTATTTTAAGCGTGAAACAGCCCCTTACCTACAGGTAAAGAAAGCCTGTAAAGTAAAAATTTTTAAAGAAAGTTTTGGACAAATCCATTCACATATCAACAAGAACAAGAACGTCAGCAGGAGAGCAACACAAGATGAGAGCGAAGAGATGCACAACAGCATCACAACAAGGAAAACCAGTTAACTGCTGTAACTTCTTCTGGTTTCACTTTAGTGCCAGCCACACACTGAGTACTGCTTATTTGTGTCTCATCTTCTCTGTTCAGCAGCCAAAACGGCAGACAAAGCTCCTTCTAGGTTTTCTCTAGTCTAATAAACTGAGGGATTTGGCCTTGTGGCAATTCAACTACAGAAGGTATTTGGTTTGTCCCATTTCAAGTTGTCCCCATTGATCACATGCTCTTTCAGACTCCACAGTACACAGAAGGCTGATCAATTTAACAGCCACTTATCAAAAACCACTAAACTAATGTAAGAAAGAGTCAACAAATGCAAGATTGCTATTGTTTTTACTGCGTTTTGTAGTCCACTCAGCTAGTCTTACTGCGTGGTAGGGAAATGGGCATCTTCTTGTCTCTCATAGCTTCAGAAGGAAACAGAATGAAAGAGAATTTAGAATTAAATAATATTCCAAGGTAATTGAACTTGTACCTGCAGATTTCAAAACACCAATAACAGTAGACAGTGTTGCCTTTTGTAAGTGAAGAAATATTATCAGGCATGCAGGGAAACAGAAATGGAGTTTTAAAAATAATTCACTTGGGAAAACAACAACTAAAGCAGAATCAACTCAATTTTTCAGCTGCTCTAAACCTGTTTGACAAATTTTTCCCATATACTTAATTTAAAGATTAAAATTTGGCTACACATGGTAGTAGATAATAATCGTTATTCCAGAAGGTATATGAATATTGACTTTCTACATCTATCATTAGTAACTCTTTACTTCTCTTTTCCATTTTTAAGTCCAGCCATCTACTCACACACAGCTACTACGTAGTTCAACGCAGAGCCTATGTCAAAGCAAGGCTTGTCTTCCCCAATTATTCTGTGTAACACAAGAGACACAAAGCTTTGTTTTCT
Source organism: Ardeotis arabs (assembly GCA_011801015.1). NCBI lineage: Eukaryota > Metazoa > Chordata > Aves > Otidiformes > Otididae > Ardeotis > Ardeotis arabs. The sequence continues at coordinate 34,099 of JAAGAY010000140.1, read as the reverse complement.
CTCATTTCTCCTTTTATCTGTCCCATAGAGCTACCTCATCCTCAGACATTCGCATGTTTTTAGTAACTAAAGGTGCAAACAAGGACTTGTTCCAAAGGCCCACCACTAAACTGAACAGAAAAGAATTTATTTATCTGTTGAAAAATGACAAGGGAAATAATACCACGAATGCAGAATGTTTTATTTTACTAGACTATTTTCCGCACAAATTAAAAAATATGGATCACATTCTCATTAGTTTATGCAGCGACAGTCTAGTTTGCGATGGAAAAGCCAAGGCGATCAGAAACGGTGTAACAGCAATCCCTTATCCGGGACTTGCTCTGCAGAAAATGCACTTATGAAATATACATGTGCTGAGATGTGATCAGGATGCAGTTTTTCATTTTGATTAAAATACTGCTTCCTTTATGTTTACTGAGCTTCAAAACAGCCTGATCTGTATGCTTATATAGTATCTTCTGTCTTTTTTTTAGAGGACTAAATATAGCTTCACTGCTCTGTACGCAAAAAGGAATGCAAATCTGAAACTTTCTTTAGCTTGCAATTATTAACCTGAGAGATAAACTACAGAACTATTAACTCAAAGCCCAGGATGACAACTGCGTCTAATAACAATATCTCCAGAAGGCTGAAACGAGGTCTGGGATCCCCTGCAGCGAGCACTGAACAAACGCATCACGAGCGACGCACTGCTTCCCCGGAGAGCGCGAAGCCAGCTAGGCCAGATGAGGATGGAGAGAAACGAAGGCGCGGAGCAGTGTTACGATCATGCCTGAAGAGCTCCACTTCTCTGTCAGCAGAAAAGCATTTTTTCTCTTATATTTACTTATCTGTGACATTTGTTTGGCACTTTTTGCTCATTTTAGCCCTACTCTCTGGGAAGTTTCCACTATGATATTCAAAATGTATATTCAAAATGTGTAATTGTTCTTTATCACCCCGTTCTCAGTCCTGACCAGTCACCAACCATGTGCTGTGCAACGTTATTTCAATTCTCATACCAAGAGAGTGCAGCTCCACGAATCAATGAAGCTTTGATTCTCTACTGTGGAAACCGGATTTGCCTTTTTGGGGGGTGGTGGGAGGCGCTGGTATCATTTTTAATCACCTGGAACCTTTTTTTTTGCCCAGAACTACATGCGCAGATGCTGCCAGATGCATTGGTCCTGAAAAATTAAGTTACTGTGGAAAATAACAGCACATGAATATCCCATTCTTGCTTTAATGCTACGGATCAGGTCTAGTTCATGTGGTATTTGGCACACAGAGAAGGGATGTCACGTTTTCCCTACGTTTGCGCTATGCACAACCCGGATCTGCACAGACCTGTGAGGCAGAAGAAAAGAGCTGACCAGAGATCTCTGCTCTCCAGCTCCAAACCAGTTCCAAGGGAACAACGCTGTTGGTAAATCCCCTCATAGCCCCTGATCCAACGGCTTTCAGGTGAGGTCAGAGTTCAAATAAGGAGACTGGAAAGGAGAATGTGGAGCCCAGGTTGGCTTTTTAAGACTCTTCTCTCATGCCACCCCTTAGCCCTGGATCTTCTAAAAAAAAGTCTCCTCTGATGTGAAACTATTGCATCAAGACCAAAGATGGAAATGTAAAAAGTACCTCAAAATGTACTCAAAATACATTCAGATTAAATTAAGCAGATAAACTAGAAAAATATTGCTCCTTTTCCATCAAAACTTAATTCCATCCCAAAAGCTTAGCTCTGATTAGAGATTTGTAAAAAACATTTCAATGGCTTGTATATACTCAGTAAAAACTACTTAGCTGAATGATATAATACACTCCAGAATAATGAACTGATCAATAAATCTGTTTAACCATAACTAGTAAAGAGCTCCTTTAGGATTTAGTCATAACTGCCTCATTAGCTTAATGCAACGTTTTTAGGGAGCTTGTTGTGTGTAAAGCCAATGAGTTCTGCTGCGTTTGGCTGGTTAAGGGAAAGCAAACCCCAGCGTAAGATACAGACCCAGAGTTGTGTTTCTTGGATGCACAGCAAGCCCAGCTGCAACAGCACAGCTAGCACCGCCAGAGTGGCACCTGGAGGGAAACAAGACTCTTGAAAAGCTAAGGAAATTGGATGCATTATCTAACTAAAGCTTTTACTTAACTATCAGTTACCGAATGAACATAATTATGTAAAGATACTTTTGGTGGATTCACTCAAAAATCACAGGGTGCTTTCATCTCAGTGTGCTCTCCCCCTTCTTTCTTTGCGCTGTTTTGTTAGCCCTTGTTAAAGCACAAGCTTCATCACTGCTTGGAAAATTCTGGACAAAATTATCACCATGGCTATTCTATGGTCTTTAATTCACAGCCTAACTTAGATAACGCCATTTCAGTAATCTGTCAAATGCTTTTTCTTCGAGAATTTGTGAAGTTGTTAGGATCTGAAAAAAAATTTCATAGTCTAGAGAAAATTCAAACTTATTTGGTGCAAGGTGCATTAGATGGCAAAATGGGCCTTTCTTTCTCATAAATGACATAAAACAAGCCTTAGAAGACAGAAAAGGGATTTTTTTTCTAGGAAAAGGAGTGATGATTTTGTTTTCCTGGCCATTTTACCACCACTTTTATTACAGATTTTGAATTATTCACTCCTGTAACTGCACTCAACCAAGGAACTGACATTCAGTCAGCAGAGTGTTCTTAAATTGAGCTGCCTTCTGAACCAATTTGTTATTATTTTAATGTATCATAGATCAATGCCTCTGAAAGACCTGCCGCAAGCCTTTCTAACGGTAGAGACATCCCTTGTCTTAGAGGCCCGAATAGTGCACTATCTGCTATCAGTATTTTGAGGAGATAGTATTCAACTTCATATTTCTTTAACAATGTCCAGTTTCCCTTCAGTCCTCTATTTACATTAAAATAGAACATAAATCTTCAGGCAACAGCTGGAGTATCTCCAGCCATCAGCAACAGGCACCTGGGAAAACTGGTAGCTGGTCAAATTTGGCATGTTTCCTTGTTCAACGAAAACAAGGCTTTTTAAAAAGCATCTGTTCAAACCAAAATTATTATCTAACCCTTTTCTACAAGAAAATGTCTGCCAATGTCAGGATCCATCCCAAAGAAAGTTTTCCATCGGTTACTTTTCAGCCAGATGGAAGCAGGGTGACCTACAGAAGGCGTGTATGGCCAGGTGTGGATGAACCTGTGCCCACCGCCTCATCCTTTCGCCGGACACCACCGAGAAGGGCCAGGGTCCTCCTCTGCTCCCTCCCATCAAGTATTGACACACACTGACAACACCCCCCAAGCCTTTACCCTGAAGAGCGCCTCCTCAAAGCCCTTCTTTCTTTAGCTTTTCCTGATCTTTCTGCCATTTCTGTCAACAGCACAAAACTTCCACGGAACACCAATAAAACCACCGCACTCGTGCGCCTGCAGCTTGGAGGTAGAACTGCGGGCCGGTGTCTGGAGATGAGGCCATGGGTTTCCAGCTCCCTGGTAACATAAAAAGCTCCTTCTCACTTGCTCAGATGGGTGCAAAGTCAGTGAATGTAGTCTTTTAAAATATTACAAGAATTCTGCTTTACTGTTAACTTGATCATGCAGACTCAGTGTAGCAAAGCTCCGCTGATGATTACCGTAAGTTTTGCTTCCACTGGGACCGGGCTTTTAACGCATCTCTCTAATTGTGCACATAAAGTAAAATGACTGCTGTTTCTACATTATTACACTGATCAGTGCCGTAATTTTTGTGGCACAAGCAATGAAAAGATGAACACGTTCCTTTAAGAATCCAGTGGTGGCTGGCACTTCCATTTTGCCTCCTGATAAGAGAATTCACGGCAGTAACTATGTGTTTTCATTTCACCATTCTTCTGTGAAATATGCATGAGCTTCTCTACTCTGCTCAGATTCTCAGAATTGTTACGTGCTTTATCTCCTGCTAGATTTGAATAAGGAAGACAGCAAAGGTCACCATGACAATGGTAACTGCAAACCGTTTATTCATAGAATGTATTCTAGCATTGAGCATTGTCAAGTTCACTTGCAGATGTGGTATGAATTCTACATGTCTGTCTATCTCAGATTTTTTTTTAAATTGATGTTAAATATCTATAATCTCTAATCTGTGCATTTTAATTAAAAAATCCTGCAGACATTACTAGTAACTAAATCATACTTGATCTTGCATTAAGTACTTTAAAATATTTGTACACAAACATGAAGTGGCTCCATACGTCCTAAAAACACCCCAACAAACATACACACACGAACTGCACAGTTACACACACACAACATGTGCTGTGGGGCACTGGCAGCTACACCTTGTGTGAGCACACTTCTGCTCCGTAGGATACGGAGGTAACAGAAAATAACGGTATGGGCATTTTGCCTCAGAAAGTCTAGTTGCTTGCCATCCAGCAGGCGAAAAGCACATTTCTGTAGTAAGTATTCGTAACACCATCACTAGGTCAGCCTGGTGTACCAGTTACACAGCAGCCCAGCAAAGCCAGTAAAGCCGCTCCTCATTTAAAGCCAGAGATGACCTGGGGTAACAGCTGCCACTCCACAATCTAATGAAGACACGTTGTTCTTGCTCTGCTCCTGAGCTCTTCACAAACCATGATACAAGGGGCAAAAACTTAAAACAAGATGCCAAGTTATTCCATGTGCAAGGAGAAATCTGAAGAGAGAACTGCAACATTTAGAAGACTAATTCTGAAGATTCCAAAAATCACAGAATCACAGACTGGTCTGGGTGGGAAGGGACCTTTAAAGCCCATCCAGTCCAACCCCCCCCGCAAGGAGCAGGGACATCTCCAACCAGATCAGGTTGCTCAGAGCCCCATCCAACCTGGCAAGCCAACAAGCCCCCCGCATTTTTCTCATGCAGCCATGGTTATCCCCTCACCCACTAACTTCACAGCTGGATGCAAGCACCTCAGAACCAGAAATACTGGTAAACAAAGCAAAACTTGAAACAAAAGCAAAATATTATGTAAATAACATAACTGAAATTGTAAGGTTTGCATCAGGTTCATAAGTGTGTCAGTTGAGGTGGAGTGAGATTCCTCCCATCCTCCCTGACAGGAAAGGTCTGAAGTGAACTGGGAATCATAGATAAGGTCTGACATGGGATATACTTGGTGTATGGCTCTTTCACTTGCTTCCTGCTTAGAGATAATTAGCTGATAGAAAATCCACAAAAGAAAATGAGAAGATGCTTTGTATCAAAACCAGTTCCATACCTTTAATTTCAATATTAACTCCAACTGCTGTCCTTCAGCCATAGGAATCTAGGGAGGTTTTGGGGGTTTGGTTTGGTTTTTTTTTTCATTTTAAAATGTCAAACATGCTTTGGTAGATGGATTTTCCCAAAGTCTCCTAGTCCATCTGAAAATAAATTCTTCATGTTCCACTCACTAGACAGAGCATTTGGTTATAGTGTTTTGCAAAGCACTGAAGGACTGAGGCCAAATTTGCTGCTTAGAATTTAACTTGCAGGAAAAAGCATCAAATAATAAATCAATAGACTTTCTTACGGGATAGCTGCAGTACAAAACATATTACTTTATGTCCTGGAGGTAAATAAATTCCAGTTAAGATTTTTTACCCTTTAACATAAAGGCAAGTGCTTGTTTTATATTCATCCCCCCGTGAAGCACCAATAATCGCAAAATAATAATGACTATCAAGCTCCTTTGTGCCATGTGAGTCTGTCAATATGAAAGTCTTGTGATGTCTCTCACGACTGTTGTAGACAAATGACATGCAAAGTGTCTTAAGAAAATTAACATGTAATATGAGTCTGTGATGTAAACATGTAATGTAGCATGGCATTGACATCACCATCAGAGTGGAAATCCCATCTGTTAAAATACAAACGTCAGAGGTAGATGTGTTGAATTTGGGCTGCGTGTGTGTAGAAAAGAGAAGAGAACATCCATAGATTATAATTATCTTGGACACCCAACTGAACACGGAGCAAGCTTTTCCAAAGCAACTGCTATTGAAATGAATATTGAAGCGAGAGCTTTATTCCAATGGCCAACGAGATCCTTGGGGATGCATGGAGCTCATGACTATGCCGATGCAAAAACAATTAACAATAATTCATCAGTGGAAAAACATATGAGTTGGCTCTTAGAGAGTTTTCAAGTGAATATGGCCAGGTGGCTGTTTTAATAATTTGCTGGTTTAATCCGAGCAGCAAATATTATGACAAAAATATAATTTACAGCTGATATTTAAACCTGTGTCAGCCTACAGGTATGTCACTGAACAGTAAAAAAACATCTTTCCTCCTCTGTACCTCTCCCTGCCCAAATAACGCACTGTGCAGCCCCTGACGGTTATGACACCCCATTAGTGACTCCAGTGCCAAATTAGCTGATGGTCACAGATGATGCGTCTGCACATCCACACTCACGTAATGCGAGACTACACATGCACCTCAGCACAACACTATTTGCTGGGTAACTTTCAGCAACAAATAATGTCAGCAAGTACTACACATCTGCGTAAAACTGCATGTGCGCTTCATGGCTCAGGGCCCCACGTTCATTTCAGGAAGGGCTAACGATTGTTGGAAGATAATCAGGCCAAGAAATCACACCAAGAAATCTTTATATTTCGAAATGAAAATGAACTCCATCAACAAAAGCGGAGTTGAGCTCCTGCAGTCTCTCCAGCCCAGCTGTGAGACACTGGTTAAGCAAACCGCAGCACGACGGGAGCAGCGGCCGACCCTCGGTGGCACAGGAGGGGTGCAGCAGTCCGCAGGCTCAGCGCTAAGCCAAGCTGCCTCTCCGTGTTACGCTGCTCTTCACACCACAGCCGCTAGTGAAGGCAGTCTTTATGCTAAACATTTACAGCTATACCGCTAAACTTTGGCAGGAATACACGAGGACAGCGAGTTCTCAGCATAATTAGCTCTGCAAAGTCCCAACGCTCCTTCGTTAGTCATACATCGAGGATGATAATGTGGTCTGAACGCCTGTCAGCGTACACAAAGACTCATCTCTGGCAAAATACAGTCTCAATCCTTGTTTTCCCTTCTAAACCCGCAACACTCTCCATTCACTACGGAGGGCACTTCTTCCACAAATCCAGAGCAAAGATCCACATCACCACTTTGACCACACCGCATTTACAAACATCACTTTTGCAGAACCTCACTCCTCGTTTCAATAATCATAATCAAACAACACAAGCAGTGTGCTAGCATGCAAATGGAGGAGCTGACGGGTGTGCCGGAGGAGGAAAGGGGAAAACGTTACTGACAGCTCTGAGACTTGCCTGCTCCAGGATGCCATTACATATTCCAACCTAAGTACGCAGCGAAGACCCACGGATACGGTTATGTACGAAGATCACGGTGGTGTATAAACTAAATTTCCATTGGCAATTCATCATTTATTTCCAGCACAATGCACTTCAGCAGCAGGGACTCTGTCCATTATGAATTTATCAAATACACTGCTTTATCACAGTAATTCATGCATTTGCTTAGGAAACTATTTATTGGATTCATTCTCCTCGTAAATTTCTACACAAATAGCGGGATGAGAGGAAGTCTTTTGTTATTCATATGCAGATCTTCACTATGAAACAAAAATGATAATTGATCTATTTCTATTAACATCACCCTGCATTTTTTGTGCCAGGAAAGTCAAACTGATGTAAATATTCTGACATAAAATCACAAAGTAATCATACATTTAATCTCACTTAAATATGCACAGACTAATAAAACAGTAATAAGAATATGCTACTGAATAGCGTTTTTTAAAACCAATTTGTAATGCTGATTTTTGTAACTTCTGAGTTACACAGAAATGTGGCATTAAAGGAAAAAAACCATTAAAAGACAGACCTAGAGGTGATTATACTGCAGCAGCTGTGACACATCACTGCTGTGCATTACAAGCAATACTACACTGTTAATATTCAGCAGTAGGCAATATAATTTGGTACACAATATTGTAATAGTAGCTGTACCAATTTTATCAAAGATTCAACCCATGCGGAATGTTAACTGCACGTCAGAGAAGTTTTATTTTGTCAAGCTTTGGCTAAACACAGATGGGCCTCAGCAAGGACCCAAGGTGTCTCGGAAGGAATGAAGCAGCATTAGTGCCACGGCATGAGCAGTATTTGCCAATGACACAGGATGGACGTGAGGAGGAGTCTGGATCAGGCTCCCTTGTAGGTAGAAACCTTCAAAGAGGTATCTTCCATCCTTAGTCTTAAAAACACTGCCATTCTCACAGAAGCTGCTGAAAGAGTTTACCTCCTCTGATTAATAGGAAAACAAGGCTTGCCTGACCAAGTCCATCAGAGGCAGCAGTAAATGGGAGGTGGTTAGTGCTCAGTATTTGTAAATACTTCTAAATTTCTGCTGAACTACCATATGATTGGTACTGGCAGTGACAGAGTGAATCATCCATAGCTTGGTATGCTGCATTATTCCTAAAGCTGATGGCACAAGTTCAGGACAAATCCCCTAGAATTAGATTTATAGCAGATTATAGCCTACCATGCAAAGCAAAGTGTGCTCTCCCACACTGTATGACTCCATTTCGCTCCTGCTCTACCACTGCTCTGTCCCCATATTCAACACCACTGAAAGCACTTAGTTAGTTGCCCTCGGTATCTACTGGGGTCATGGCTTCACCTCTTCCATTACGCTCTTCTCATTCACATGACTACGGACTCTCACAGGAGTTCTTCCAATTCCCTTTGCCAGATCCAACTCAGTTTGGCTTCTGCAATTATCTTTTATCCCTAAACTTCCTGAACTCCAAGATCTAGTACTTTCTTGTAATTAATCCTTTTTTCCATTCCTTGTAAACTCTTTGTTTTCTCCTAACAATCTTTAATCTTGAAATTGCTTTGCCTGACCAAAGTCACTGTCCATGACTAATGAGCAGCCTATTCCACGTTTAAGACTGTGAGGTGACGCAGTACAACCACTGTAAAGGAACATCACATCCATCTTTAAGCGAGAAGTATCTGCATTCACACAGGGGAAAAGCACTTAGAAAAATTTGCCTTTAAGCACAAAAAGATAATGGACGATAATAGCCTTCTCATTCCCTTGGATCAAGAACTGTGCTGTCCAGAATTTCTGCCAAAAGTAAATGCATTTACTCTGTACTTTTTATGTACTCACATTTTTAAGGATCCAATTATTTTTCTTGGAGTGTGTGGCCTATACCTGAATATAAAATAGAAATCAAGTTCAAAACATAGTGGCAAGAGCTGCCGTATCAGGCACAGAATTACTTTATGTCTCATTTTCTTACATTAGAGAAGCTAATTATACTGCAACGAGGATGAGACCTGGGTTCCAAAGAAAAAAGATGTCACATTGATTAATCTACAAGAACCTCTCTGACAGCTCAGGCACTGTGCTCCTCCTTGCGCATCTAGGATAATTTGCCACTAGTCTCTGAAGCTTTATAGTCCTCTGTGGAATACTGTTCTCCATCACTATGGGATTTATTGAATCCCTTGTGAACATTCCTGTCTTTTATCTCTACCTGTGGTAAGACATAGGGAGGGAGTGTTCAGTGAAACAGAGACCTTAACTTCCCTCTGAGCATCAGTGTGAGGAATACAGGGATCCTGTAAGCATCCTGAAACCACCACAGCCCCAAACGCACCTTGCCCAACCCTTTTGTCCCATGGAGCCTGCACACACATCCCGTTTGGGTGTTCATTCACTGGAGCAAACAGGAGCAGAAACTGTCTGATGGAGCCCAGATGGCAGGCAGTAGAAAACCTATGGTGGCCCTCCTCCAGTCCAATTCTCTAGTAAAAGAAAAAAAAAGCGGCATTTCTAACATTCATGGCCACAAAGGAAATGGCCCAGCTCTTGGATATATAACGGAGATGCAAACAATACAGTGAAATGATTGAGCACCAAGAGAACACCCGAGAACTTGGTCTTTGGCAGACATGGTTTAGTGGTTTCTCGTCCGGAAAGATCGTCTGTGCTGCGCATTTATACCAGGTCCTAGTCTATCCTGCCGCTCTGCTCACCTTCCACAGCTATCCCTTGTGTATCACCTACACATGCTGCTTAGCTGGAGCCATAGCATTTGACCTTTCTGTGCCAACGTTCAGCAACACCTAACTACCACCTCATCACTGAAAAACAAAACTGTCTGGAGGACTTAGTAACTGCTTGTGCTCTTGGCAGGGGACCTGCTACACAGCTCCTTGAGGCACGTGCTCATCTGATGGACGATCCATAATCTCAGATAGGACAACTAAACAAAACCAACACCTAAACAATTTCTCCATTTTAGAAAAACAACTGTGATGAACCAAGTGCACTGACCAGATGACCAACAGGGGAAAGGGAAACAAAAAAATGTTTCGTTTATTGAGATTCCGCAATATGCTACTGCAAGGTGGATCCTACTTCATTTATTCATTTTTAGTCCAGTTTACTATAAAATCAAGAAATAATTACCACAGCTACTTTACACGAATCAATATCTGCTTCTATCTTGCTCAAAATAATAACAGATTTAAAAATCAAAATAAAATCCCTCATTATGTTCACCAATAGAAAATTATACTAAGTTGAATGTCTACAGAAACTCCACAAAGGAATCTGAAATGTTTTTAGCAATGTCTAATGGCAAACTCCTATACAAGTATATCAGAAAAATTGTATTGCAGCAGCTGTGTTGCTTGTCCAGTTGCCAAACAAAAATTGACCATATGCTCTGTGCATCAGTGAGTGGCTTCTCTTTTCCTTTTTCCAAATGTGCACTTAAAAAAGAAAAAGGAAAGAAGATAGGTTGTTCAGATCTTTACTGAGCTTCATCTGAAACTGTAGTGTAAACCTACAAAATCTATAAGCTGTGGAAGAGCAATAGGTAATTCCATGAAATCAAAAGCTTTTGTATCTTATGCCTAATACAATAAAAAACAACAAAAGAATAACAGTGAGTCACTTAATTCTTTCTAAAAACACAAGACCTATTCCAGTAGTTATTAAGGAGCAGGGGGAAGGCCTTGCAAAACCCAGATTTTTAATGAAATAATGAACTTGGCATTCCTTTTTATTTGCACGTCTGTTTCATGGTGTGAGGGCAAATAGACAGAAAATCTAAAAATTAAAAAAGAGAAAGGAAACAAATCAAAATACTGCTAGAGACTTACATAAAAACACGAGCTATTGCAGTGCTCCTGCAAAAATGCTGTTTTCCAGTCATTCCCCTTCTCTCGGGAAGGCCCTTCCCCGGCCGGGCTGGCGGCCATCTTGAACAAAGCAGTGACAGCGCAGGAGCCGGAATTCTCTTCCAGCCTAAAATTCACAGTGAGAGAAAGAATTGAACTGTATAGGCTGAGGAGGAAACCAGGATCGCAGATTTTTTTCATTTTTTGCTTGAAAAAAGCAAATTAAAAGACATGGATGAAAGGTGAGATGAAGGAAGTGTCAGAAGTTCCCTTTTCCAACATTTTTTTATATAAAGGAAAGCTCTTTGGAAAACTGTAGACACTACACATGATGGCCCTTGCACAGTTGAGTTTTAGGAATTTTCTTTTTTAAAATTTCTGAAACAAATTTTTGTCAAGACAGATGGATTTATAAACTACTTATTTTTTATGGCATGTATTTTCTGCAAATAAATCTCTTAAGAAAAGAATTCTGAATAAATAAAGACTATCCTTATAAAAACAGAAAATGAGACATAAAGAAACAAGATTTCCAGTCATCTAAGCCAGCTTTGAGAGACCAAGTGGTTGTTTCAGTACCACCACTACCAAATTCTAACAGTAGTTGCATGCATTGAATTTCTAAACATTTGTTACAGTTTAAAAAAAAAAAACTAAGATAGTGGGAATACCATCCTGGATATTGATTAATCTGAACATAAAAGCGAGTATGAACCATGATAGCTTTTGTTCCTGTCGTACTGGAGAACAGTCTAAGCCTATGGGTCTGAATGAAATGTTGTTTCTCTAAGAAACTAATAAAACTCAATCACATCATTCAAGCTTCATTAGGATTTAATGGAGTGAGGACAGAATAGCTGTATTAATGACATAGCTTTCTCAGAGCTCCGCTATTCAAAGCATTGTAGTATTCTACATTTTCACCCATTTTGGTTTCACTTTATAAATTTTTAATCTTTTCAAACCACTTGAAAATGCAGAAAGAAAATGTTAAAATTCAACACTTAGCAATTAAGTCTTCCTTGCAAATTGCTGCTTTTAAATATTTTAGATCATTCCTATCTAATTATTTTTTATGGGAAAAATACCCCGAACAGCCACTCTGAAATCTATAAACAGGAAAGACATCTGTTAGGAATTTCTGTTGCCATGTAGCTGTGGTGAGATGTTTGGAGTGCTGAGTCCGATGCTGGGCTCCCCAGTGCAAGAGAGATATGGACTTACTGGAGTGGGTGCAGCCCAGGGTCGCAAAGACCGTTAGGAGACCGCAGCACTGGAGATGGCAGGAGGGGCTGGGAGAGCTGGCAGCATCCAGCCTGGGGAAAAAAAGCACTCAGGCAATATTTGGATGAATAACACCAGTCCGATGTTTTCCCAGTTCTAAATGATATAATACAGCCTCACTGCAGATTAAAATGACCAGTAACTGAAAAACATCAGCACACAACAACCATCTGAAAATGGCAAATGAGCTTCACTTCATTTTTTCAACAACATTTTAAAAGATGAAAATCCTCAAATAAAGGACTAAAATTAATCCTATGTACCTTCAGAGGTCGGAATGCATTTATCCAACTAACTTGTTTTCTACTCCGTTCCCATCTCTCTTTCCACTCAAAACACGAGGAGATCCCAAGTCTTAATCTAGGTACTTAATTAGGTACCCAGAGGTAAGTGGGCTGAATCCAGGCCATAGGGATGAGATCTGGAACAAGAATGTATGAGTTCTAGGGAAAAACAGCTGGGCACTTGCACAGAGAGTAATATCTAAGAAAATTCACTATACAGATTGCGTTATACAAAAGGGAGAACTAACAGTCACCAAGAAAAATTATTACGAAAAGTACTATGTCTCCATTCCACTGAAATCACCACAGCAGTTTTTAGGACAGGTGTGGATTGAGGGAAGCGTTAGGAAAATGTAATAAACAAGGGAAAGGCACAGAAAAGAAAAATTAGAGAACAAGGGGGAAAAGTGAGTCACTTGGAAGCAGTAACACGTTCTGAAGGTTACACAGTAGTTTTCCATGCTACTCCCTACAGAAAAATGAGGTTTACATCACTGTTACAGAAGCAGGAAAACAAGCTACGCTCTGCAAAAAGGCGAGTTTTGTGTCACTCTTACAGAGCAGGACAATGGACGGAAGGCAGGTTTAAGGATGAGGGAGAAAAGAAGTTCTCTGGGATGGAAGGTCCTAAGAAAATGTCTTAAGACATTAACTACACAAATCACCCTGTATGTAGGGTTTGTTCTCTAGTCAGGGAAACTTGCTGGTCTGCCCAGCATCGTCAAGACTCAAGCGCTGAGGAAACGCTGCTGCCAGATCTCCTAAATTTCAGTTCCTTCTCAGCAGGCAATGCAGGATGCTGATGGATGGGATACATACTGGGAAACACCAGGTTTCAATGGGCGTGAGCCTGGAACACACTATTTCAGTGAAATCTTGTTGCATCCCAGTGATCTTTCACCAGAACTTATGCAGTTCCATGAAATGTTTACATTTCAGTGAACTGGCAAACTGCAATTCTAAAAAAATTGACGGAAGTTTTTCCAAACAGCTAATACAACTGAACTGCTCATTCCTGAGTAGGCAAGCGGTGCACATGGGCTTGAAAAGACTATAAATGAGACAGAGGGAGGGGTGCACACATGTATATACACATAAATACAAAGTGATGCCCATTTTGGCTGTTCTTTCTACATAAAAGGCCTCTTCAGACAGCCCATCCAGCTGGCAAAGGGCCACATCAAGCATCGTAACAGGCAAGAGCAGGCAAGGAATGCAGCCAGCCTCCTCCACGCTGCAGATGCCCAGCAGAATTTGCACAGCTGCCTCCGAGTCATTCTTTAGCGCACGCTGTAAAGTCATTAGCTACTCAAGAGGATGAGGCAGCAGAGCCAGCTTTCCCTACACCACCATCAGCTGCCACCAGCCAAACCAGCGCACAGCATCGCTAAGACGATGCGCAGCCTCAGCGTGGTCCGTAGGTAACAGCATTAGTCCCGTTGGGAGTCTTTCAAACTTCAGTATGGAGAAGCTTCAGCTACACCAACAATCCAGTTCCCACTGATAACGTCTGTGGGATCACCGGTGAGATGCTGCCGTTGAGTAAGATCACATCCGCAAAAGTAAATAATCTGTGCTGAAGTATGGTGTGTGCACTATTAAAAACACCAGTCGTGATCTCTCTAAAATCCCCACGTTAGACAAACTCTCAGGTATCAGACTCTTGGTAGCAATAAAGCAGCAGGAACTATTAAACACTTCTGTTTGGTGGGGGCAGGTCAGCAAAAGCCCACCTCTCAGCACTGCTGTCATGCAAGCACTCATCTGTTACAGGCACATCCAAGTCACCGAACGTGAGCCGGTAACGGAGCCCACAGCTGAACGCAGCTGTCTGCCAGAAGCTGGTAATTCTGCCCCACCCCACTCCTCAGTACAAAGAACCTAGCGTAGACATGACTCCCCAGTGTTTCCAGTACAACGTAAGTAAACTTCCATCCACCAACACTTGATTTAAAAACCAGGAGCAAGTAGAATGATGCAAAAGTATCATCCCTTACCAAGGAGGTGACATCAGGAAGAAGTACTTAGTACTCTGCATACAAATGAAATCATCAACTGATTACTTGACAACTGAAAATAAGCTTTCCTTTGCAAACGCAAATTAGGAAAGTCTACTTTTATAGCATTTATTAGCAGCAATTCAATTGTATTTGCTCTTGTATTCTGGCTTTATCCAGTTGAGGCATTATCATAATACTACTAGTTCTTAAAAAGTGATGGCATTTTAACTGACTTTTATATAGGGTTTTCTGTAATTGGCAAGGTTACTCTAGGATCTCGCAAATGACCTCAATTGTTCAGGAAAATACCAACCTTCCAATATTTTGGGAATCATGGAGAAACTATTTTTTAAAGTATTTTAACTTTATTCAAGCGTATTATTAATTTGATATTAAAATAAACAAGTAATGGTTTATGACTGGAATGAGCAGCAAGATATCCTTTTAATCATGCTGAGATGTGTAAGAACGGGGTTATTACTGACAAAAATGGACAGCTACTGATTTCGTAACTCTCACGCTGAGACACTGTATATTCACATTAACATGCCCTGTTTGTCAGCATATTTGAATCTCATTAGGAAGAGAGCCTAATTAATGCTTCATAAATAAAACATATTCTGTCAGATGAGCAGAGATCATCTTGAGACAAAAACTCCCCTGACAAAAGGGTCTGTCCCAGCTGTCACTGAGTTTCCAAAACAAAATACATTTTGGGCTCCAGTATTTAAAAAACGTTTGTGTGCTGACTTTTCACGGGGAACTGTCCCACTCACGGACGGGGGTACAGCATGTACTTCAAACACCGATGGAGACACCTTGTATGAGGAATTTATCAACACCTTGCTCTAAAGACTCGATCCGGAACAAACGTCACTTTGAGACTAACGACTATTCAAATAACAAATCTATGATGCAGCTCTGAGAACGGGCAAAAAAGATGATAAATTCCTCTGTCAGAGAATGTAAAACACGTCCAGGTACTTAATATCCACCGAGCATCAGCAATGACAAGGAAAATGCTACAAAGTGAACAAATAAAAATCAGATTTGTGGTAAGTTCTGAAACGAGTACCGCAGGGATAACAGAAACAGCATGAACCGCAGCGGTAACTCAGCGAAGGCCCGGAGGGATGGGAATTCTTCAGACAAGACACAGACAGGTGAGAGGTGAGAGGGTTACTCTCCACGTTAATGATGTGATACACTGTCAAGAAATGACAAAGGATTACCAGAGTCAGGTTAAATCAAAGTGACTTAGAGGACGGATGGGAAAAGAGGTTTTGCTGCAGTATGACAAGTGTCTCTGCAGAGCTCTGATCACCCACATTCCGGAACAACTAACTCCCAGGGAGCTCACGCAGCAGGGCTGACAGGATGGGTGGGTGCGTGGAAAGCCTGCTTCATGAATGATGGCTAGAGAAGCTTGGTTCACTGAACCTACCAAGATCAAGGCTGAAAGGAGGTACGACTGCTAAAAGCACATCAGAGGAACACGGTGCTGGATACTTCTGTGCAAGACAAAAAAGATGGAAGCACACGGATGAACGAATGAATTAAACTTTGTATAAATTTGTGTCAGAAGTTAGAAGGTTTGTAACTCACAGCAATCGGACAGCCTCTGGTTCTTGGAAGCTCTACAACAGCCTTCCATTCACGCTGAGAGAACGCAGGAATCCGTTTAGAGACAAGGTGAGGTACGTTTGTGAGAAAGCTGCCAGGGTGCCGGTAAGGGCAGAGTACTGACCCGCGTCTGGGCTCTCCTGAGGCACTGCCACGTAACCTGGAGAAGCCGATTCTTCTTGGTTGATTACAATACCCACCAACTGCAAGGACTAGATGGCACTGCTCTCTTCATTCCACCAGAACCCTACAAAAAAGGAATTAAGAAAACACATCATACCCTGCACGTGAGCAGACAGTGGAAAAGCAGGACTGTGCTTTGTTTGTTAAAGCCATCAGCTGGCCTGATCTTGCATCTTTTATTCATCTAAGGGGCTTCAAGACAGTTCCACTTCTCTTACCTGGCAGAATACCAAGTCCTCAGTTAGCTTTTCAATGTTCTAAGAAAAGTCTGTGATGGAAAAATCCTGTTTTTATTTGGGGTAAGTGACTTTTCTTCTGTCTGATCACAAATCAGGTTATTTTGAAAGTCTCCTACTTAACTACCACAATATTTTGTGTTCACTTTGTTAAATTATTTCAGTGGCAGAAGGACCAGGTTGTTGTTTTTCATCTTGCTTTTATTCATGTTTCACTATTAAATGCAATGATTTATTTTATAAAAACATGAATTTTATTACAAGAAAAAACAAATCACAGAAAATGTTATTAACTCTTCTGCCTTATGGTACATAACAGCTTACAGAGAATACGCTTCTCCCTGAAAGTTCAGTAGGCAGTGGGTAAAGGCAGATATCCTTGTATGAGTAGCAGGGCCAGTAGGACAATAGCAGATTTAATTTTATAAGTAAGTTTATTAAAAATACAATCCTCTTCACCAGGCAATTCTGGTTAATCACATTTATTCATTAAAAACTCACATTACATGTGTTCTGGAGTTGCGTGTATTTGCATACATAGCACTGAGCCTTGCAAAGCAAAAATAACGAAATATTTAGCTGTAATAGATGCTCTTACGACTGTGAACAGGTATTATGCTAGATCTCTTCTCATTTCCAAATTACAGCCATGTTTATTCTCATACGCAACGCGTTTATGTTCCTTTCACAAGCAAACTGTAAACATAACCTGGTTGCAAAGACAGGCTGGGCCATCTTTTTCCCCAGAGAAAGCTTTTTAAGAAACTCATTGTTTAACGAAAAAGGTGTGCAGTTTGGAAACTCTTTTTGAGTCAAACGGAATATTATCTGAAAAGCACTGACCCAGATTCAGTGCCAGCATGAAAGGAAGTCTTACAAATCAATTTCCAACCAGACAACATTTTTGAAGTTATTCACCCATCTACTAAAACTGCTTCTGACCTTTCTCAGACAGCCCAGCCTGAATGGAACCTAACTGTGAAAAATGATGCCATGAACTTTTAATTTAAAGATTAAAACAGCTGAAAGAAAAAGCAAAATGGCTTCATTATCTGGGGACATAAATCATGATTAAATAAAATATGAGAAAGTAAATCCAATCCTGAAACGTTCCTGGCTTAATTCAGCATTTCTGTTTCTCCAGCACTAATTTACAGGAGAAAAAGAAAGGGCAATATCTGGGAATTACTACATGCTCAGCATTTCCAAAGTCCAGTTACACAGGCAGTCTCACTGGCCCTCCAAGGCAAAATGATGTCTGGAAAAATGAGTCATGTGGAAGTGATGGTGATGGGGTCAAAAAAATTGATGTCCAGAGAAATTAAACCCCAGATCTTCTCACAGTGTAGAGTAAAACAAAGGAAGACAGGGTAGCGCTCTGAATTGAAGAGATTTGTTCACCAACATAAACAACAGGACTAAGTCAACGGCTGTGACATTTTCAGCGAAAATAGCTCCGCCGGGAACGACAACAGAAGCTTCCCCCCCCCGCACCCTTCGACCAGGCCAGAAGTCCCAGGTCTGTGTCAGACTGAGGCGACAGACGCAAAGATCATCCCAGTACACCACACCTCATCACTAACTGGGGGGGAATTTAGTCAAAGATGGCCAATATCAGAAACTTTTACAGGCAAAGTCAAATATTTCGCCCAGATCCAGCATGGCTCTTGTGGTAAATCCACGGAAGACATTCCCTCTGGCTGTGACTTTCACTCCGGGTTTCCTGCCTTCTCTCAAGTCTATGTTTCATGGAGCATAACTCTACAGAAATTCATGTTACAGAAGCACTGAACTCAGAGGAGAACAGACACTAGAAAAACACTACTTAGATCTACATCAGCACAGGAAAGGCACATCAAGTGACAGATTTTACTCGAAGCGTGCTAGGTTTATTTAAGCTAAAGTAAGAAATTCTCTGATCAACCTGCACGGATCCAAGCAGTCAGCAGAGGCGCAGTGATTAAAGCAAGGGATCTGTCCTGTCCCACAGTGTCCGTGTGCCTGGGTGCAGGCATGTGAACGCTTGCTCACATGCCTGCCAAGCAGATTTGGTGCTCTCCCTTGCCCACGGAGCAGTGTTTGAGCCAGGCAGTAATCTGTATGAAAGAGGAAGGGATGGAAACACAAAACGGTGGCTAAAATTGTTTTTAGGGTGTACCAATATTATTTTCAAATCTACAAGCTCTGAAAGCTGCAGGACACAAGAAATATACACTATCGCACAATACACACGGGCATCTGCTTTGTTTCATCTACTACCTTTTTTCTTCACAAAACCAATTATTTCATAAAAGAACAGAGAGAGCACAGTTCATACATAGCCTTGCAGCTCTGCAAGCTGGGACTAATTCTGGGGTCTTTAATCAGACCAAAGACCTCAAAAGAACTCAGGATTACATTACATTCTCGGCAATGGCTCAATAACTTCCACAGCCATCTGAGAATAGCCTCTGAGAAGCCTCCTCAGCATCAAGCAGAAATACAGAGTTAGATTCTACCCTAAGCACATACCCAGAATAACTACAGAGAATCTGTTGGAATTACTTCAGAATTACACCACGGCAAAATACAACTGCGTTCCGGCCTATCTGCAGGGCAAAGGAGTACAAATTCAGCACTCAGCCATCTCTGTAAAATGCCTGGTTCCTTCCTTGGCAGAACAATCTAACGAAGTACAAATTAATGGATGACAGTAGCTCAAGTCTTGTCACTGGAGGTTATGCTGCCCACAGATTACTCAACATAATTGCATCCCTAAGAATCAGTTTATTTTTTTCTGTAAAAATTCACGGTAAACGTATTCATAAAAGAGTGAAGCAGCCCTGAAGCAGAGGATGATAGCATCTGATGGGGCCATAAGGGCCTTTCCCAACCCAAATTAATGGGCATTCTTTTATCTGTTACTTCCTTTTGATCTTAATGCGGAGAAGCTGTGCACCATTCAAACCAGAGCAAGGCACAGCTTAGTGCCCATGTCCACACTATTTTCTCACTCAGATTTCACTGAAATTACTCTGAGTCATCAAACACACTCCTGGCACCAAAATCATACATTGTGTTCTAACAGGTACTCCTCTTCTATTATTTAATACTTGTCTTCAGTAGCAATTCAAAGTCAAACAGGTCAGAATGAAGCCGTGCTCTGTGCAGCACGAAAGTGCTGGGCTGCAGTGCGGCTGCGAGATTCATGGACAGAAAATGCTTTATCACCAGCTATTAGTAACCGTAACAACGTCCCTGGGAATGAGCTATTTACACACCATCCCTACAAACCAACACACGGCAGTGTATCCGAAGTGCGATTTGCCAGCGATAGGAAAGTATCAGGAACTCCTCTGGAGAGCACTCTGCAGATATTCTGCCCCCGTCTCCCCCGAACGCTTAGCGCTGAGCAGACACTCCCGCTCCTCGGCACCTTTCAGGTCTAACACTAAGCCAAGAGTTACCTGGCAATAAGAAGACCTAACAGCTTTAGATATTTGGGAGCTGCTGAAAGATTTTCATGTTCCTTTCAGTGAAGTTGGTGAAGAAATAATGAAGATGGGCTGCGGCACTGTGTGAGAGGTGAGGGGTTTAGACACTGCAATAAAGCCTTCAAAAATACAGGTCATTCACACATAGCATTGGCACAAGTGATGTGATGCCTAAAGATACAGAAAAAGTATATTAGCAGGTCCACGATAGCACGGTAAGACGCTGTATCTCTTACTATAGGAGAAGCAAGAGATAAGTAGGGCTCATTCTATGCCACCACGTAAGGCAGTCTCTCAGTAATACAATCCTTCAGTATTTCTGAAGCAGCTGCCTCTGCTGCCCTGCATTCTGGAAAGAAGAGGCAGGAGATGAGAGGAGAATTGTCTCATGGGGAGAGGTGAAGTAAGGTGGCACACAGTCAGTCCCACCATAGCTGTGTATTTATATCGTTCCTAGTGGTCCTGCATCCTTTGAGTGGAATTACTGTACAGTTTTAAGCAAGTCAAAATGGCTTTTCTTTTAACACTGTTCTTGAAAAGATCTGAGTTGGTAATTATCCTTCTAGAAGAGAATAATAGGGAAGGTTATTATTTTCATTTGTATGCAGTAAGTACTGTACAGACAGAGAAAGACAGCCTAAAATAAGAGTAAGATTTATCAGGCAGTGAGAAAGAATGGGGTGCCAGGAAAGGTGAGGCAGTTTCAGAGATACATTTCCATGCAATCTATATGTACAGAGATTCTTCCAAACACACACGGAAATTCTCCCATTTTCCATGCAATTAAGATGTGTCATTAAGAAAACATGCAGAAGATTCTATTTTTGCATGTAAAATAGAACTTTTGGCTCTATAAAGATGTATCAAAAATGGTTGATTCAATTGAATTTTCATTATTTCAAAGACAGTAAATTGACTCCAAACACAGAAACTCTCCCTGAGAGCAATTATTTGCCATTGTTTTGCAAATAAAACAGGAAAGAATATGAAGATCAGAAAAAATGTGTCGGGATGTGATCCTTTAGATGGTCCGATTACCCCAAGTTATTTCCCAGCCAGGAGTCTGGGAGTAAGATTATCCCATGCCCTCCTTCCTTCCCCGCCTACAATGGCAAGAAATAGAATTTTCAGAGTAGTCGAAACAGATTTACCTATTTTCCTTTCAGAAGCCTTATGCATGAAAAAAAGTGTTTATTTTATTGATAATAAGCTTGTACTGCCCTAAAACAAGCCTGTCAGTAAGAGAAAAGGGCAAGTTTTACTGCAATATTGGTGAAAGACCAGCTTAGTATGATCAGAGTAGCAACTCACTGTGTGTAGGTCAGCTATTTAATACAAGGCAGTAGCGCAGACAAAAGCAGACAACAAATATTGGTCTATATAAATGTTACAAAGATATTTAAGAGAAACAAGACATTCAAGTAGCAAAAAAGAAATAAAAGAACTAAGACAAATTCCAGTACCGATTATACCGTAACCTGAAAAAACAAAAGCTAGTGTCTTTTCAAAGTCAAAGAAAATGGCAGATGTTTTCCCAAAGCAACTGGAAGTTGCAAAACAAGTTACAATTACAACAACAGAAGGAACATCCATAGTGAAAATGAACAAACACTCGTCTGCAACCTCAGGGCTTAAGGAAAACTCTGTGCCTGCTAGAAGAGTAATGATCCATCTTGTCTATTTAATGAAGGGCATATGCGTCAGCATGATGTACCTGCGTACCGGAGCGACATCAATGAGCAGCGCACGCTGTTCCCCTGAGAGCAGCTGTCTTAGGATCTGCGCATTGTGAGGGAACTGCTGCAGTCATGCTGCCTGTCCTTACAGCCTGTACCCTTCCATCTCACTACCCAGAAAAGTGGAAATCAGAAAAATTAACTTTTCCCCAACATACTAAGAAAAACTGAATGATCCTTCACTTACTTACTGTCTTCCTAGGGAAAAAAATCCCAAAACACTAAACCAAAAAAGAACCTGCCTTCATAAAACTGCATTCTTCAAGCACAAGAATAAATATACTAATTGTGGATAGGACACACTGAAGTAATTATCATGGATATTTTTTCCTTTCCTCATCTGTTCACAAGCTGTATGGGAGCAAGTCTCTCCCTAGATGACCACAAAGACACTAAGTAGTGCTCATGTTAGTGCAAGCATAGTAGGGGGGGACAATGGTATGGGGGAATGTTTTTACTTCTGCTTAACCTTGGCCCCACTGATTTTCCCATATTGTCTCATTTTTTCTTACTTGCTTTGTAAGGATAAGGCCACTAAGATGTTCCTGAATTCCAGAGCTTCCACCCACTCGGAATACAAATATTTCCAAAAGTCAAATTATCATAATGCTTAGTAAAGAACGTCTACTAAAAGGAGCTCGACACACATACACTTTTTGTATCAAAGAGAAAAGCAGGTTGTTGTTTGGGTGTGCTCCTGAGCACAAATACTCCCATTTACTAACACGGGAGTTCCATTCAGAAAAGTACAACCAGAAAGATGTCTCCAGGGTTTTGCACTACCTGGCTTTGCATAGTGCTGGTTACTGGCTGACACTAACCATTATTTACACTAAGAAACATTTATTTTAATTAAATCCCTTAATTTGCCGTTGATGGTAAATTGCCTTTGGGAAAAAAAAACCCCAAAAGAATAGCACTATTTTGACTTTGCATTGCCAGGAAAAAAAAATTACTACAGGTGCTTTGTGGTTCTACTGTGAGAAAGCTTTTGCTTTTATGCAGACTATGTAAGGGTAAGTCAAAGTGTCCTTTCTTTTTCTTATAAAATCAAGCCATAATCTGCTGCAAATTAGGCAGATTCATCAGCCAGTGAGACTTATGCTATTTTATATACACTTATGCAATCTCCATCCCTGCAACTTTGGTTTTGGCTACTTGGGTATTGTGGATACACAATTCAACCACAGTAAAAAGCTGGTGGTGGCACGAATGGCTTAAGTGAGCTGAGGGGAAAAGAAGAGCCAAACCTACACATAAAAGCTCTGAGGTTTCAGACACAACTGGTTCCAGCGCACTTGGTTAGTAATTTAAATCCTATCAACACACCAAAACACATTCAAGGCTTTCACAAGGCCTGATCTTTTCCTCTCCTCTGTATTTCACAGCTGCTCTGCACTTCAAGGTAGAACCTTCAGGTCCTTTGAAAGAAACAGGACCAGTAGAGAACAACGACTGAAAGTACAAGGTCTAAAGCTCTTGCGCCTTCCGCACGAGGTACAAGTTGTATGGTACAGCCGGTTAACCGCATACGTACAGGTGTCAAACGCTGTTTACTCTCACATCCCTGTGTCTGCTCTCGGTACACAGCTGCCAAATGCAGTTATTCCAATGGTGTTTCCTACTGGAAACTAAGTGCTAGATTCTCACCACCATCACTGCAACATTCTTTAATCCTATCTTTGACCCACTGATTTTATTAGTAAGAATAAACTAAAATCATATTCTGCAGAATTGTATCATCTTTCAATCCAGTTTTAGAAGTTGTGGACCATCTGGAGGAATGAAACGTTATTCAGATCCTTGAGTTTAAGAGAAGTAACATGCCTTGTGTGCTCAACAGTGCAGCTAGAAAGAGGCAAGCAAGCAGTGTCCCCCAGTGTTCAGGAACGCAAAAACAAGGGGCAGAACAGTCACAGCAGCTGAAGCAGCAGTCTCAGACTGAGGGTACGCCATTCTTACTGTCTTGTAATGGACAGCACTGGTTTCAGAGGAAAAACAAGGCTTGGGGCGGCACGGACAGCGAATGGCGTGTTCTAGTGGCACTCAGTGAGGACACCAAATGGCAGAGCTGTCATGTGCACAGGTGGGCACCGCTACCAAGGAACACAGACATAGACAATGTGGATCGTGGGTGACTAAAGCCACAGTTTCTGTAAAGAATCTCTTCTAAAAGGAAACTGTGATCAAAAGTAAGCACTTCAGGCACTGTTCACTGAATGACAAGCAATAAACACGTCCTCTCACCCCTGACAAGTCAAACCTTTCTGCTGAATTCAGAGAGACCCCACAGCACCTTAACAAGCATGGAACTTTTCCCCTCCAAATGACAAGGACATAGAGATGAAAAGAGTATTTGTGGTGTTCTCCTGTAACGTAACTCATTTGGAAAGCCTCAGAACTGACTAAAGCTCAAAACTAGCACTCAGAACGAGCTGACTCTTCTACTGCAGGACATGAATGAATTCTCTTTACTCATTCTCAAATCTGTTTGAACATCTGTATTTTGTTGGATTTCAAATGTGATTGTTCAGATCAAAAAGAATTTACTGTGTGTGAGAGGAGATTCTGGTATGATAAAAAGAAAAAAATCAAAGCTTCAGAGGGTCTCTTATGACACCATTTAAGAACTTTACCTTTCATTCTACTCATACGCACCGTATTTGTTGCTTTTTATAACTGGTTCAGAGACGCATAGTTCATAGCTCTCTTCTCATTTTCACTTGTGTAAAATTTCACTGACTTCACACAGCAAGGTTGATTGCATATTCTGAAAAGAAAGCCCACTGTATTTCTAAGCAATGGTTCAAACAGAGCAATTAAAGAAATAACCTTCATTGCATATAGTTACCTCTCTGCCAAAAAGCTACGGATCATGTGAGGGTTAGTGGGATATAAGCGCATCTTACTTCTGCTTTGTTCAGCCATGATAGATCGAGTGCAGTTTTTCTTGACAATACTGAGCAGTTTTGTTCTATCTGTATCTTCTCAAACACAGGATAATGTCCCTAAAAGCAGAGAGAGAATATCAAAACAACTTCCAAAGCCACAGTTCAGCCACTGGAATCAAGGAACCCAATCTCTGTAAAAAACCTCCTCAGTACACGCAGTCATGCCAGAAAATGGCTTTTAGACTTGCTGTCTCGCAATACGAATGCACGAAGCAATCAATTAGAAACCTGTATCCTGTCAAGAGATGTAATGCTGTTAGAAGATTTTGGGGAAGTGGAGCCAAGATGCCTGAAGCCACAGAAAGGTTTGCTCTCAGGAAACAAACTGAGATAGTCTTGAACTAATTAGAATAGAATTTGGAAGAGGCAATGAGATTTTTCAGAATAGGGAAATCCTTACTGCTTAAATTAACTGAATTTACTTTGGATGTAAAAAAAAAGAGGCAAAAATTAAGGACAGAGGGAAGCATTTGGCAACTTGCCATTGGGAATACTGAAGGATTTTCCTTTATAAAGTGTAAGCTTGGGCCACTCTGGATTTCCCACTAAGCTATGACTTGTCTGCATGCTTCGGCACTGGAGTTATCTTTTCCAGCACAGGCAGAAGGGATACAGGTGAACGGTGCACAGTCAACAGTGGCCAAGGTGTGAGAAGATGAACATCAGGCCATTTTTCAGTTTGTTTCCATTTCTTTCCCACTTTGGTAGCTGGTGAGCACCAGGTTATTGCAACGGTTGTCCTTTTCTTTAGGCATTGCCAGGACTGCTGGCACAGAACATGGGCTCATTTTCCAACTTGCTTTTCTGTTTTTTTCATCTCTCTTAATGACCTGCAAATTTATACTGCTGATGTAACTTTTCCACTCTAAATGTCTCCAAGTTCTGACTTAGCTGCTTTCAGCAGAAAGCCTGGCACCAGAGTATGTCAGATAACTGCACGTTCATAGAAAAATGAATAGATAAGGCTCACAAAACAAACCAGACCTTGCTCACACGCCCTGTGCTAAAAAAGCCAAGTTCTGCTCTTCGTCGCCCCTTCGCAGGGCTGACAGAAACCCCAACTAAGGTCTTACACCACCACTGGATACAATGGGTCACATTCATTTTTGTGATTAAACACTAAAACTGGGCTGAGAGTGAGGTGCATCTCTTCGCTAGAGACAGCTTTTTATAAAATCAAATCCTCCAGTCTGAGGTCTGAAGTTGGTAACCACCTTGGAAAACAACACTGCTAATAGGGATGTTAACAAAACATTCCTAATTGAGACATGTTAATTTTCCAAGTGTAGACTTCCAGTTGACCATTGTCGTCTGATATTCTGAATGCAGTTTAATCTCTCCAGTTAAAAAGTCCTTTCACATGATACAGCCAAGACAAACGAACAACTGTCTGGGAAGCCATCTGAATGCCACAGTCTCGATGTGTATGCAGTAACGAAGCTTTACTTCAAGGGGTTGGAGGGTAGGAACCACTCTGAAAAATGACAAGTGGCAACCGAGCTAAAAAAGCTGTTCAGATCAACTGGTTGGCCTGAACACGTTGCTATTTCCACACAAATAGAGAGACATAGATAAGTGACTTTCACGTGGCACTGTGTAAGTTGTTGAGGGGAAAACTCAGAAACCTCCTCTCTCAGCAGCAGTGCAGAAGACAGCACGTGTGATGGATTAGCAAAAGTTGCCTGAAGGGCTTATGAACGCGACATCAGTAGAGCAACAGGCATGCCCTCGCTCCCGCTCAGTTCAGTACCTAATTAAGTAATACACTCATTAGATTGACAGAGCAACTAGATTTTACCTCTTACTGCTTAACAAATCATATTACTGTAATGAATCAGGTATACTCATTTTCAGACTGAACTACAATCACCGTTAATTTTCATCCTATTAAATTCAATGGAATTACTTAAGTGCTTCCTCTGGAATTAGCCCCTGTTATCTATATGGCTCATGTTAAGTGGTTTGAGTGATTTTACCACATACTTCTTGTCTTATGTTTGGCTCTATATAATGAAATAAGAATGACATTTTGACACAGTATGAGGTAAAATGCCTTCTTTCCCCGTGTGCGCTCAATTTAAGTATTTCCTCTGTGCATTTTCTGGAGCGGGTGTTTGATCACGTTTTTCCTGCAGATTTTCCTGCTGTTCATCAGTGAATAGTCAACTGGCACGCCACAAAAGCAGAGCAGCAATCACAGCAAAGGCTAATGACGCTTTAAAGGACTGCTAATAAATATACACAGTATGAAAAAATTGCTTTGAATTGGAAGAAACTAGGCTACGTACTGATTCCTGTGGGTTTCAGACAGGCAGCTTTTTTCAGATAATTGCCACCAGCATTCATGACAGGACACAGAGAAAGGGCCTGACAGCAGAATATTTTTTCTCATGTAACACTAGCCGTCGTAATTCTTGTTATGCTAGTGATAAAAACAAGACATAAAGTATCAACTTCATCAATTATTTCTCACAAAATCATACCATCATTTAAATCTATGCATGTGAAAGAGAAGAAATGTACAATTTAATGCAGAGTGAATATGATTTCTACAAAAAAACCAAGTTCATACTATGACTTAGAGCAGAAAAACACAGGCAAATAGAAAAAAAAAAAGCTCCAATAACATCAAAAAGTTTCATGGACTTACATATTTCTTACAAATGGTACTGACTTGAGCTTAAAATGTTCAAGGGTGAAACTTATGGTACAAATTCTTTTTGAAGCCTCAGACAGTCTTAAATAGATGTCCCTAGATGTCAACATTAAGGGGCATTTTAAGAATAACTAGGATTTTCTGCTTAAGGGGAAAATGATCCTGGAGAAAAGATCCCCACTCTGTCCATGATGATGATGATGATTAGCACACCCAGCTCTTTATGCACATGAAGTTCGGCGCATGACAACATCAAGCCCCAAATCGCTGCTTTGCTGGAACCAAGCAGAATGCCCTCAGCATGAAGTTCTCATTGGTTTCACGGTTCTCCTCAGAGTACAGATAAATCTCTGCTCCGTGGAAAAGGAGGAATGGTAACCACAGGCAATTTTAACCACAGCAACAGAATGAGTGAGCAAACAAGCAAAACTTTACTGGTTACTCCTGCAGTACGAGGGAGCAAAACTGGGGAAGTTGAGTTCAGGAAAACACAGGAAAATACAAAGTACAAAAAGCATTAAAGATTTTTCACCTGACATTAATACAATTAAAATTCCATTTTAATTTCTTTTTAAAATTCCATAAGCACTGTAATACTGTACTAATTAACAACGAAGAGCGTGAACTCCTGGGTTCCAGCTCAGCAAGTCAGGTAAGCAAGCTCAGGAAAGCAACCTACATGAGTCAGTGTATCTTTGAGCGATGTGTACATTTGCGGAATCAATGTCACAACGCCCAAGCTTTTTGCTATTCAACTGCATTTGCACTGTACAGATGGAAATGATGAATGCTTCTTATCACTAGAGGGAGCTACTTTCCCACACTAACACACTAATGGCCAAATGCAAACACTTGCCGGGAAAAATTGGATGGTCTTTGCACAAACTGCAAGTCACACTGCCTGGTTCACCCGAGCTGGGGTTAACTCGCAGGTCCGAGGATAACGTTTATGTTCACTTACTTTGAAAAGAGGCTTTAGCAAAGTAAATGCTGTAGGGTTTGTTGGGTTTTTTTATGTTTCTCATGTCTTTCCTGTTTAGTTCAGTTCAGCAGTGAGCAAGGTACAATGGCTGTCCATCCCTGCGTGTTGAAGATTATTCCTATGTGTACTGTGCCCAGATGCCACAGGGGACAGCAGATAATGACAAAATGTAAAGAAACTGGCTAGTTACTAATTATTCTCATTTTCTGTAGCTCACACTTTGGGACAGATTTATCCCTTCCCTCTTGTACACAAAACCCATGCTTAACCTCCTTGCCGTCTCTGTTGCAGCAAGAAGTCGGAGCAGCTTAGGGTGAATCATTGTTTTTCTCCAGGCCATAATGAAACGCATTGGTGGTTTCCATCACAGCACACAGGGCGAGAGGCAAAACAAATACACAGGTTAAATTCAGCAAGACTGTCAGCTGCTGCTTTATTAAAGGTGCTTTAACAGGGCATAGTTCCTTTGCCCAGTAAGAGGCCCCTGTGACCTTCAAACACATAATTAAGGTGGGTGGAAAAAGAAAGAACTTCTATATTTATTTCTCAACCTGCAGCCTAAGGCCTGGCTCCAGCTGCTCTGACGCGGGTGTCCCCAGAGGTCAGAGACAGTTTGTCATCACCGTATGGGGTTTACTCCACGTTGTGTGCATGCAGTATCCTCACTGACACACTGCTGATATTCAGACAATCACTGAACTTTACCCCCAGCTCTCACTCCTGTACTTGAACTTCAAAGTAACAAAAATCATCTTATACAAGGTCAGTATAAGGTGACCAACTGATCTAATTCCCCAGAGCCTCATTATACAAAGTTAGGTAGCAGGGAAAATAACTCAGTATGGAATGGGAAGATTAGTGACCACACATAACACTTTTCTTTTGGATGCTGAGGAGTCTAACCTTGGCCATGTTTCCATCTCGTTATAACAAGGATGAGTAACTGGAAGATGCAATGCCTATACTCTCCCTTTCAGTTACTGTATCAGTAGAAACATGACACTCAACATGTCTTCTGCATCCACAGGTAAGATCATTTATTCAGGTTCCAGCTCCCCCAAAGAAATCAAGAGGAAAGACCAGGTTACTTCCTATCCCCTATGTCTTAAGGGTGATATTGTGACACACTTACTGTGACATATTTACTTAATTGGAAGTTATCTTGAGTAACGGATCCCATGCTGTTCTCTTTTAATTACGACAGAGACCAGCAGCCCAGCTCTGCCTGTGGCTGTGAGACACGGTGGTGAGCTGCTGGGGAACCGACTAACTCGGGTTGTGCTCACACCACAACACGTATCTTCTGGAAGCACAGCAAGGCTCAGCCTGGCGCTTGGCCTCTCTGTGCTCACACCCGTGAACCACTTTCTGTCTCCCTCATCCTGCCAACAGTGCAGCTGCTTCAGGGATCTGTGGAGTTAAAACCTTCTTCTCAGTTCTTGTGCTGCTGGCCTGAGTGGGTTTGCCGGGCTGTGAGAGGAGAATTTGGCTGAAGGAGTGTTTTCTTTTGTTTCCTTGTGGCATTCGTATCGTTCACCCCATAGCAAGAGCAAAACAAAACCAACTTGTGAAGTCAATTCTTAAAAAATCATCTCCGCCAAATCAGACGCCTGTATTGTACAAGTTCCGAAGGCTGTTGGGGGAGTTCAGCAATATAAAAAAGCATTTGTTTTAAATGCACTCCCCTTTGTTTCAAGAGAACAATGTCAATAAGAATCAACCTTCCCTCCCCACCCCAAAGGCTCTGACAAGGGGAAGCAGCTTCTCACTGCCTTGGGGGCTCAGCAGGAGCTCAGAGATGCCCATGGGATGTATGTCTCACACAGAGGTGTCCCAGAGATGTCTGAGAAACCTCTGAGGTCTTCCAGTTCCTAAAGCGAAGTGCAACTGCCAGAATCTCGAGATGGGCTGCCTCCTCTTGGGAACCCAGGACAGAGTGTGTTTTGAGGCAAAATCAAGTATAAATAAGAACTGAAATAAGCCTGGAAAGTACAAGAAATTGGTTTAAAATCAACATTTTCAGTGTATTTTTTGTTTGTTTCTCTTGGTGTGTTTTCACTCTTCTGGATGAGCAGATGGGAAATGTAATTTTCTCGGCCTTTTTTCAGCACCACACTGATCTTTGGTGGAGTCTCTTCTGACTTTTAGCATCATAGCCACTATTCACTAATAGTTTTTTCTCCTCATATTTTTAGAGAAGCTTCACATGTTACAGGCATAAACCTTAAGCCTGAGCTGAACCTCTTGTGAGAATGGAAAGAGTTACAGAGAATGATAGCTTTGAAACCTGGATTGGCATAATTCCTAGCGGTAAGGCTCTGAGGCCTCTCACAGAGCTCCTTCTAGCTGCCTTTGTGCTCTTCTGAGTCCCAAGGACAAATAAACACCACACCCTGCACACCCTTGCTCCTACCTCCTGTCGTGGTACTAGAAAGAAACCTCTCTGTGCGGCAGAATTAACACATGGGGTAACGCTGTAGTTCAGCCCCACTCAGGACCAAGCTACGCAGTCTCTCACTCACTGGGATGGGGAGGAGAACTAGTAAAGAAAAGAAGGCAAAACCCATGGGTTGAGAAAGAAAAAAGTTTAAGAGAACAACAGAAGAAAAGAAAACAGAGATGGAAAACAAACAAACAAAAAAAAAACCAACAACAGAAAATACTGAAGCACATAATTTCCAGTACAACAGCTCACAGTGGATCCTGATGCCCAGCTTCCTCCCAACTAGCAGGAGCCTCCCCTCAGCACCCTCCTCACTTATAGCCTGAGCATGATCCCATGGGATGGTCCAGCCCTTGGGCTAATTAAGGTAAACTGTCCCAGTGTTAGCTAATTAGTAACCTACCCCAGCCGGCCACCAGCTCCAGCTCCTCTCCCAGCCCAGGTGAAAATTAACTCTCTCCTAGCCAGAAGCAGGACAGATAATAAAATGCTTGGATCCAGACTGGATCTGGGGTCACAAGTTCTGCTCTTAGAAGCTTAACTTTTTTTAGGTTGGAGAGTTGTTGGTGGCAGGAGATAATAAGTGCTAAGCATGAAATCCTAACATCAAGGAAACGGTGCCTAAAAGCAGGAGGTTTTTAGCTTGGATGCCCTCAAGCTTCCACTCAGAAACTGAGACTTGTCTGACGGGTTAAATCTACTGACATGATCTCTATCAAAATATTTTTAACAGCTCTTTGCCTCATGCCACCTCTTCCTCACCAAAAGAGGACACGCTATCACATAAACATTCTTCCTAACTAAAACATCAGCTGCAAATTGCAAAAGTTAAAAGACACAACTGCAACATGAAAATTAGACACAGATCAAATATCTTGAATCCACCTCGAATAAAGCAGAGCGTTTCCTGCCTCTTCTGTGATTGCGCAGGTAATTACTGTTAATCCCACCTGTGTCCTTATGTTCATCACCGAACATCAGCCGCAGTTAATGCTACACATCTTACGTACGTCTGCTGAACAGGCTGGTACTTTGCATGCGAGGAGGTTTCCATGTGACCACCAACACCGACAGGATTTTTTGACACAGATAAATATGAATTAAATACTTTTTCATATGGCAAGAAATCTGGATATTCTTATACTTCTGTACTATCAATCATGCAGGTAAAAACAGATAACCTCTACGAGGCCTTACATTCCGTAACGTTCAGTAGTTTCTTCCTGTGTGGAAGGAAGGGAATGTCACCAGAAAGGACCCAGCGTAAGCAGCAACACAGATACACTGGTCGTCGTTAGGAGGAAAAAGCACTCCTCTTTTAAAAATATCCCCTGACCTGTGGGGAGATGAAGTACTTGCCACTGTGATTCAGTCAGCATTTCTCTTGTCTAATCTCAACTTTATGAGTTTACAAAGGCTTTCTTAATGATTCAGTGTGTTTATTATTTTTAACAAGGAATCTTATGGTCTCTCATCTGCTTTTAGGCCACTGTGTTAGTTTTTTCCCATTTAGTTATGGAAACAAGTAACTGTTTCTAATAAAACCTCAGAAATTTCTGCATGTGCTGTAACCTAGCCACAAAAGAATCCTGAAGCACTCCACAAGGACTTGAAGAAATTGAAAGGGATGATAAAAGACTCAAAGATTCTGCATCTTTGATCTCCGATGATATTCTAAGCTACGTTATTAAATTAAGTCTAAATTAAATGCCAAATATATGAAATGCTTTAATTGGATCAAG
The DNA here is from genome assembly GCA_011801015.1 of Ardeotis arabs. Classification (NCBI taxonomy): domain Eukaryota; kingdom Metazoa; phylum Chordata; class Aves; order Otidiformes; family Otididae; genus Ardeotis; species Ardeotis arabs. The sequence goes on along the minus strand of JAAGAY010000140.1, from coordinate 1,337 downwards.
GTTAACATATAAGAAAAACATCTCCTAGAACTTTTTTAAACTGTGTGTTCTATCAGAAATAAATAAAGTTCACCCACACTCTAACTTAATGATTCTTCCTTGATTGGAGTAATCAATAAATACTCAGTAAAGTTATCTAAATTCTTTCTAAGTCCATCGGTGGTCCACAGGCACTTCCAGGTGGTCTGTGGAGTTATTCTTGTCACGGACTTGTCAGTGTTTGCTCTAAAAAAGGCAATCACTAAGAGCTTTCAGGAGGTTTTTGGAACACTTAAGATCTCCCTGCTTGTCTGATCCAAGTCCTTCTCTCTTATGTACTTCTCACCTGGGAATTTAATTACAATAAAATTTGCTGTTGCAGACGAAGTAGCATTGCACAGCACAGTATCACTGTGTACAGATGGGAGCAGCTGGAGCTGAAAACAGCAACGGGAGGACGCAGTGATAACGAGCATAAATCCTGAGAGAAGAAATAAATAGCGCGGACAGAATGTGTGGGAGAGAATGCTGCATGCCCACAATTTCAGGCGGGAGCCAGCTTATTTCACACCTTATCTTTAAGGTCATAATCCACTGCAACTTAATACTGTATTTCCACCAGAGAGGGGAAAAGATAAAAAGCAGGAAAGTGGCACTTAAGGAGAGAAATACGTATCTAACCCCTACCCCATTCTTCTCAGGAGGGGCGGTGGTGTAAAGGCTGCAGACAGCTTACGATCAGCAGGATCACAGCGTTGTGGTGAATCTTCCCTGGAGGGGTAGTCTTGCAAAAAGAAAGCTCAGGTGAAATTTCCATGTGGAAATCAGTTCAGACATAAGGCGGACATGTCCAAAAGAGTGGCTGCTTCCCACATCCGTCTTCACCTCACACAGTAAATGCACCCCGTGCACTCGGGGGCTCCTCAGGTATGGGTACACCCACCTCTGCTGAACACAGCAAAAACCTAAAGCATAAGCAATTTTCAAAGCTGCTAACCTGAGTTACGTTATCGCGACATTTACACATAAAGCAAGCCTGCTAAGAATGACTGTATTGCCAGTTCAAGCAGTGACACCCCTCATACGTTTTCCAGCACTTCATCCACACAAAGATCACAGCTGCCAACTGCCTCAGAAAAGAAGGAAAACCCCTCAGCCTGTCAGAGGGGTAAGGACAAACCTCTCATTCTCTCCAACAGTCCCAGTTACTCCTGGACCGCACAAAAAGTGCCCACAACCTTCCAAAGGTGAGAGGAGACAAAACAAGCCGAGAGAAAGAGCCAACAGGGTAATGTGCTATTGAAAGTGAATCTGCCTCTGAATTTGTACAGAGATCTGCTGCTGGGGGCTCTCTGATG